>OY856411.1:797582368-797794868 GCA_963693085.1 Alisma plantago-aquatica
TAGGGGAGTGATGGAACATATTTATCTTGCTTTATTTTCTATCTTATTTAGTTTTTCTTATTCAATATAATACGATCCACAATCTGTCTAGTGTAATCATGGAGTTTAGTTGACTATGTCATTAAAAATTATGTAATTCTAGCTCTTTCTATAAATCTAAAAAGGATCAAATTTTTATAAGCTTATTTGTAAAGTCTAAGACAACACCAGCTGGAGAAAGTGACATTAGTCAGTCAGCATGAGTATATTTTATATGAATGAAAATGTTAAGTTATCCAAGACTTGTGTATGATGATGATGTTTGAGACAAAACCAAACTAATGAGTACTTAGAACTTAAACATGATTTTTAGAGAGAAATTATTAGGTCACTCTTTACAAAAGTTGATATTAGAGGGATATATGATAGTTAAGAAAGACATAGTCTCTTAGTCATGTGATTCCATCCACCTTTCATGATATTTCATTCACTACCACAAGATAATCAAATAATATAGATTGTTTCCTCTTGATTTTAGTGCATAGCATAATAGGTGCATGATAGTTAGTTCTTTGTGAGTGCTTTAGAAAAAGAATAAAAAGGTAAGGAGATGTACATTTTATTTTATCAAATTGAGAAATTTTAGTTTCATATGTGCAACATGTATGTATGTAGCTTTCTCCAAAAATAAAGAGTGAAAGGCTCTACATCCGAACCCCTTCCAATGAAAAAAAAGAAATATTAAAAGAAAGAAATGATGAAGAAAGGCCAAGTGTTTATCATAAATCATGACAAAGTAAGAGGGGCAAAAAAGAGAATATTTTATTCCCACACTCATCATTAGGATGAGACTCTTAGTGCATTCCTCATCCCACCATAATAGTAGGTGTTAGGAGTCAAACATTTTTCATTCCCTTCATTTTGTATGTGTATCATATTTTATTTATACATAAATAAGTTTTATGCTACTTGTGACCTTGTTCATAGCCATCTATTTTAATTTCAATTGTTTCTATGAATGGTGGGACATATATATGATTAATCCTCATCCATTTTTATATGTGGAATGGATTCCAACATTGTTTTGTAGATAGATCAGAGCGATGTAGATTGGGAAATACATGGTGCATCAAGTGTATGCCCTATTGACAAGGATGTTAACTGCTCTATATTAGTAGTGTTTCATTGATTTAAGTGTTAACATCTTTAATGAGCATTTTGGTTACTTCAGAATAGTTATTTGTTTAGTGGTTGATAAGAGCCAGTTTGAGACTGTCAGATGGGGGTAATAGAGAAGCATAATTTATGGGATTTTCCCTCTTGTTATTCTTTCATAAAGATTCAAAAACTTACAATTTTTTATGCTTTGATTTTTAGTCACTATTCACAACCTATTTTTTGTGCATTTATTGTATATTTATTCATTCTAATATATGATTAGGAATTATTTCTCATTATTGGTTGTGAATCACTATTTAACCCATTTTAAGTATTTCTAGCGAATCATGCTAAAATATCATTTATATTCAGACTTATACTAGTTTTTCCTTGTTTCAGGTTAATTGAGCACTTATAAGAGAACTCCTTGCTACCGACCACTATGTTGATGGTACTGACAGGTCCTGAAATTTCGACAGAGAAATCAAGAAATCTTGATGCTACCAAGATCACTCTCACTACTAACGAGTAAGGAGACGATGCTATAAAAGCCACTAGTCGGTGCTACCAACTCACCTTCTAGGAAAAATCAAAAGTTAGGCTTAATTGTCTAAGTGCGACCGACTAGCATATCGGTGGTACTGACTTCAACATTCCAGTACATCCACAAGGGAAAAAAAATTAAGTCGATGCTATCAACACACATGTAGGTAGTACCGACACCGTTCAAGGGTTACAGGTCATCCGAAAGTGTGGTTCCACTGACACTCTATTGTTGATACCACTCTTCAAGATCGATGCAAATATGAGATTAGGTAAGATCTAAGGACTTTGACTTGAATACAGTCAAAGCCAGTGTGGTCCAAAAATAGGAGGCTTTCTATCATAATGTAAAAGACCAAAAAACTGAGAGAGAAAGAGGAAAATGAGATAGCCACGGACTAGATGCTCCATGCACTTTTGGAGGGAAGATTTACGGCCGGAACATTGTAGATCAAAGTATTCACCAGAGGGGATCTCCGATACGACTTCTCTAGGGTTTATTACATTAATTTTTTAATTGTTTAGCATATTTTCTTCCTTTTCCTCTCTTTATATTATGTAGCATTCACTTGGGTCTAAACCCATTATTTCTTAGGACCCAAAACTAGCTCAGTATTAGTTAGTATTTGAATTCTATGAATTGATAATCTGTTTCCTTTATCCTAGACATGAATTTATGATATCCAACTGATTTGTTTATGTTTAATCACTGAATCAAAGTAATAGATCGTTATTTATTTCGGGAGAAGAATTAGAGATTGGAATAAATTTAGATTCACACAGCCTATATCATGCCTCAAGAGAGACTTATGGTTGTGAAAGAATAATGTTGAATTTTCGATAATGCACCTATCTAATCTTTAAATGTCTATGGGAGTAAATTTGTTGTAGTTAATCAGTGTATTACGTTGCAGTAGCGAGTAATACTTGCTATATGTATTTAGTCCAGGGTAAGTAATTATTATTGAAGTAGACTTTAATTGCAATGGTTAAACCATAATTAGGGTTTACGCGCTGCCGCCTAGGGTTTCTCCGCTCGCTCTGGCAATCTAGGAGATGACTCCCAAGTTCCTGGAGAGGGGGACCTCTCCCCCTCCCCTCCCTCTTTCCCTTCCGCCCACCATCTTGCCTTCCGCCACACATCCGCTTGGGACATGGCTGTCGCTACGATGACCCCTGGCCCCGCTACTAGCAAGGAGACAACTGGATCTTCACCTGCGGCCACTGCAGTGTTGATCGCTGGATCTTCATCCACCAAGGAGGCTATTGGATCTTCATCTACAGAGAGCAGGTGCGCTTGGGCACAGGTCCTTAAAGGATCAGATTCCTTCAAAGAGCATGACTATCCACTACCGAAGATGATAGAAGGTAAAAGGTTTGTCACTATTGACAAAGCAACATATGAGGCGATGGAGAAATCATGGGAACACACGGCCATCCTATACGTAATGGGCAAAAGACCATATTATCATCATCTCCTAGCTTGGATCAAGTGGATGTGGAAACCCAAGGGTGGCTTCAATCTATACTCAAAGCCTGACCAATTCTTTCTTCTGCGATTCAACATAGCAGAAGATAAGAAGAACATGATCGAAAGCGGACCCCGTTGGTTTGATTGTCAACTTTTGATCGTCAAAGATTATAAAACTGGTGATGATCTTGTCAAGGACAGATTCAGCAACATCCCGGTTTGGATTAACATACCTAGCATGGGCAAGAACTAGTCACATCGTGTCGTTGGCATAGTAGCCAGTGGTGTTGGGAAACTTCTAAGAATTGATTACCATTCTATTGGTAGTGAATCCTTGGGAAAAGCTCGTGCTCTTGTTGAAGTTGAAGCTGATGAACCTCCAACTGAAGAGGTATGGGTTAATTTGCCCAGACGTGAACCATTAGCGGTTGCCATTACTTATGAGCATCTGCCTAAGAGGTGTCCAGACTGTAAAGTCTTTGGACATAATGAAGACGATTGTCCATTGAAGCCCAAAGCTATTCCACCAAAACCAATGCAAGATTCCAGAGTTTGGAAGGTTGTCACCTGCAAGAAGAACTCTTCGCGTGAGGCAGGCAAGCCCTCGGTAACACTTGCAATCCTGGTTAGCAATAGATTTACTAACTTGGATACTAAAGATACTATGGAGACAGTCCTTGACTCTCCAACAGTTGAGGTTGAGGATAACCCGACAGTGGTTGTAGTTAGTACTACTGCGGCGGCAACAGAAGTAACTGAGGTGGCCTCAGCCAGCATTGATTCTGTGAAGGCCTCCACGTCCACTGATGATTCCACGACGCCAAGAAATAAAGAGATAGCATATGAAACTGCAGCAACAGATGGCCCTGATGGTGAAGGATCCTCCTTTCCTTGCACCAATAAAGAAGAGGGGTGAAATCTTCAATACTCCAACGAAGAGGACTGAGAAGAATGCTAGAGTGAGCGGATCACGTCGTACCCGATCATCTGGAAGAGGTCATTAATGATAATCTTCATGACCAATGTACGTGGTTATGTGAAACCACACAAGAAAAGAGAAGTTAGAAGATCAGTTCGAGATTCGAAAGCTACCATTGTTGTTCTTGTCGAAACCAAAATCAAGACTTACATGAAAACATATACTGAGAAGCTTCTCCCTAATGGTTGGAGTTGGATTACTAATCATGATAAGGATCCTAATGGGTGTATCTGTGTAGGATGGAATCCCAAATCCTGGGACATCAACTTACAAAATATGGATGACCAACAAATCACTTTGACTTGCAAAAATAAAGGCGGCCTTATTCTGTTTCTTACTGCTATCTATGCTAGGAATCTTGCACAAGACCATATTCCTTTATGGAGTACCCTCAAGTCTATTAGCCCTACCATCACTGACCCTTGGTTAGTGATTGGCGATTTCAACAACATCCGAAAGAGAGAGGAAAAAGCTGGTGGTCGGGAGGTACCTTCTCAAATTCCCAGTATGTTCAACACTGCTATTGACAACTTCAATCTTGTTGAACTTCCGACAGTAGGTAATGAGATCTACACTTGGCACAATAAACAAGGGGCTGCCAAACGCATTGCTTGTAAACTTGATCGTGCTTTAGTCAATGAAGCTTGGTTGAGTAAATTTCCTGGCGCCAAGTCAAAGATTAAAACTTGTGCTTTCTCAGATCATGCATCCATTAACGTTGATCTTATTAAGATGATGATGAAGAAAAGACCTTTCCGCTTTCTTAATTTTTGGATGGACTGGCCTGGATGCCGTGAACTCATCAATGAAGCTTGGTCCAAGCAGGTGGATGGCAACCCTCTTTATAGCTTTGCTCATAAACTTAAGAATGTTAAAATTGAACTCAAACGATGGTCGAAGGAGTTCGTCAATCTGAAAAATCTGATTGCAAAAGAAACCTTGGAAATGGATGACATCTCCAAAGCTCTTAGAAGAAATCCTCTTGATATAGAGCTCATACATGCTGGAAAGATCACCCATGAAAGGCTCGAGCTTCTTTCCAAAGCTGAAGAAAAGTATTTATGGCAACACAACCGTCTAGAATGGATAGCTAATGGTGATAAAAACACCAAGCTATACCATTCTACTATCAAAAGAAGAGATGTTATTAATACTATAACTGCGCTTTTTGATGTTGCAGGTAATATTATAAATGATGAAAAGGAAATTGCAAATGAAACTCTTCAGTTTTTTGAAGGACTATACAACCAATCCAATGATGATTATGCTCCTAACAGAAATCCTTTCATACATTGTGAATGGTCCAAACTTGTCAATGATGAAGACAACAAAGCTCTTTGCAAAATTCCTGATACTCTAGAGATCAAAGAATCTTTTTGGGACATTGGTCCTAACAAAAGCCCTGGACCTGACGAATTCAATGGTTTTTTCTATAGATCCAATTGGAACCTCATTAGTTCTGATCTAACTAAAGTTGTCCAATGGTTTTTCAGTGGTGGTAACATGGTTCGTCAAGTAAACCATGTGTTCATTGCCCTCATTCCAAAGAAGGATATGGTCTCCTCTCCTGCGGATTTCTGTCCTATTTCATGTTGTTCAATGCTTTACAAAATTATGGCCAAGATTATCTCTAGAAGACTTGCTCTGGTGCTTCCAAGAATCATCTCTATCAACAAAGGCGCTTTTGTTAATGGCAGAAGAATTGAGGACTGTTTCATGCTTGCTTTGGAGTTCACCTTAAATTTCAACCATAAGAATGGCTCTCCATCAACCTGTGTCAAGCTTGACATTACAAAGGCCTTTGACACTATTCATTGGTCCTATCAGTGGGACGCTCTACATGGTTTGGGATTCAATGACAAATGGATTTCCATGATTCAGCAATGCATTCAAACACCATCTTTTTCTCTCTTACTGAATGGCAGCTCGGTTGGATTATTTAGAAACTCCAATGGTCTCCGTCAAGGGGACCCTTTATCCCCCTTGCTCTTTACGATTGCTATGGAAGGTCTTAGTAGAAGAATTGACAAAGCACACCAGCTATGTCTTCTCAAATCCTTCACTGTCAGACGCACAAGAGTCATGAGACATCTGCTGTTTGTAGATGATGTTCTCATCTTCACACAAGGTCGGGCACACTATCTGAAAAATCTGACGCGACTTCTTCTTGACTTTGGCAAGACTTCAGGAATGAAGTATAATCCAAATAAAACTCATCTGCTTATGTCGAAATCTTGCAGAGATAAGGACAGACTTGTTTCTATTCTTGGCATCCGTAACGGGGAATGGCCCACAAAGTACCTAGGTTTTCCCTTGGCTAGGGGTAATCTCAGGCATAGGCATTTCATGGTTGCCTTGATAAACTGAGAGACATGATTGCTAGATGGCCTGGTTCGAAGATAGCTATGGCTGGAAGACTAATTCTTATCAACCATTGTGCTATGGGACTGATAAACTACTGGCTTTGCCAAGGAGAGATATCTTCATCTTGTAGCGACCGTCTCGTGAAAACAAGATTAACTAAGCAGAAGCGGTTTATTAACTGGCATCGGAATTATAAAAATCACTAGAAATTTAAAACTTTTTAAGGAAGATCTGTAAATCATAAAACTCTTTTATCATAAACAAGATAAACAGTTACATCATTGTGAAATCACCTCTCGAGTGATTATATACATCCATTGCCCTGTTAACTGTACAAGGCAAGATACAACAAAATCTCGAGGCTTAAAGCCAAAAACCTCAGATCTACTGACTCCTAGGACCTGCGAGTACAGAGACAACATAAGACACACTATCTACAAGACTAGACAGTTAGTATATCCACCTGAGATTCACTACTGCCCCTGATGTTGTTGTTGTTGTTGTTGCTCATTCTTAAATGAATTCCTTCGTCCTTGGCGTCTACCTAAAAAGTAGAAAGCTACGGGAGTGAGACAATTTGAATAATTTTCCCAGCGAGAGTTATAACTCTCCGCCAGAAGCTTTGTTATAACATTTAAGTAATGACATGAGCAAAGTAACTTAAATCATTCAACAGCAGGTTTGATTTAAATAAAGTAACATTTACTTAAGCAATCACTTCATTAAAGCATATGAAGAACATGTATACTAGATACTTGAACAGATCATTAATATAAATAATGTAACACCAATCATTGTTTCTCGTAGTTCAACCTAAGCAAATATGCTACGCGGTTGATTATGTTTTACAAAAATTATTATGCCCTGCGGAGATGAGGTATACCGCTCATACTCCAACCGATCACTACTAAGTCGCATCGGTATCATACATAGGTCATAAAAAGAGTCGGATTCTTATGACCTCATCTTCCTCAGTCAGTAAGAGGATTTACTTGCAGGACATCTTGTGTCTCTGCTGTAGTAGCTATCCAGGGTATTCTGGAAACTTCGCTATAGAGTTACAGTGGCGTTCTGTACTCTCTTCGTCATCGAAAGATCTCTTGTTTATCTCTCATCGATGCGGTATTGGTGATTTCTTTGGGAGATTTGTGGTATATCACCCGGTATAAACCTATAGTGAAGGATTGATAGACTCAAGTACATCTACATCAATTCCTACACTAGGACGTAAGGATATTCACATCCATATTCCCCCATATACTCAAAAGTATATGTTCTAGGAGTTCCCTTAGGAAAACCTATTTCACCATCATTTTGTCTCTGATAATGATGGATCTATGATCAGGGCCCTACATGATATGATTATATTTGATTAGTTAGGTTCATTCTAGCATTCCTTTAGCATCAAGCAAGTTTCCAAGAAATAATCATTAGAACAACAGCTATGAGAGTAGAATACTAAATATATCAAGTCTAACTCATATCAATTATCAATTGGATATCATTTCTTAACCATTTCCTTACTATGATTCAAGAATAGGGTATTCAAACCCTTAAATCATCATAAGTCATCTTATTAGCATGACCTTGATGTTATTCATGGCTCTCACAGCCTATCAATCTTATATGATGCCACTTAACTAGGAAACATAGTATATCACTATTCATAAAGCTAATAACATGCTTTGAATGAATATGATATCATAACCTTTACCTAGATATGATCATCCCCTTATAGGAACCTGTATGGTTAATTCAATTGACAACAATAAACATTTCATTTCCAGATCAGCAATTTATAAAGCAGAATTAACCTTTCAATTTAGGGGTTGTACCTTCATGCCTTTACTAAGGCTAGGTTCCCTTATTTACATCAATTAAGGTTATTCAATCCCTTTCATTATGATTAGGAAGAATGATTCCTCATATCATACTTTAATCATGAAGATTCATGCTTAAAAGCATAAGTAGAGTTAGGGTTTATCCCACTCAATTAAAGTTATTGAATTCCTTTGTCTTAAAAGGCATAAGAATTCTTATATTGTAATTTGTTCATAGGGTTTCATACTTGAAAGCATAACCCAGGACTAGGGTTAACGTATCCCATCCTTCGTTAGGGTTTCCTGTTCATGTTATCAGTCCAACCCTAGCGTACAACTTTACCATTCTTGGGAGCATACCAGGACATGATGAGTGTTTACTTTTGATTACAATACATATTGAATATCATTAATGATCATCAATTCTAAGTATCATCCCATTTCTCCTTCATATCATGTTATGATTACATCATACTCATTGATTTGGCTTCCTCCCTTCCCAAGATATAATATTCTACACTTATTGAGTACATGAATTCATTGTGTCTCTATCATAGCTAATTACCTATTATATACGTGTTATATCTTTCATTTAAAATACAATGGTTTAAACATTGTTGATGTAGAATAATCCATCATCAACTATTCTAGGTACCCCCATATTCAGGGTGTCATCTATATGTATATTTTTTGATAAATATCTCTCTTAAGGATTTCATGCCCATCCTTATTATAAGTTGTAAGGGTATTTTCTCATTCATACAGACATTTAGTTCTAAGAATCATCTTATGTCTTATATCCTTATTTATTGAAATTACGACATTTATCAATCATAGGGTTCACTAACCCTATTCAATATACTTATGATATAATCATCTTGTATGATTGATTTAGCTATACCTCACTTTTATGTATTACCTAGTAGACCATCTCCAGGGTTTCATAATTGATAAGCCATAAACTAAGCTTACTATTCATCCTAATAGGGTTTCCCATATCTTCATTTCCAATTAGGGTTCCTCATTCACATCACATCTCCCCTAGATTAGATTTATGATTAATATAGTTGAGGACATCCATATATAATAGTATTAGCACAATATCAAAACCTTTCAATTATTTATAGGGCAACACGGCCGTGCTCCTCAGCACGGTCATGTTGATCAACAACATACCTTGATTGTTTCTAGAGTTAGGGTTATTTACTTCATTCATGGATATTAAACACCTTTATCTTACAAGGCATAAAGATTCTTTATGTTACAACTTGTAATTAGGGTTTCATAGTCAGAGGCAAAGCCCAGAATTACTCCATTCATCAAATCATCCTAAATTAGGGTTTACTATTCACATTACATGTTATTACCCTAGAATTAGGGTTTACTATTCACATTACATGTTATTACCCTAGAATTAGGGTTTACTATTCACTTCATAGTGAATTGAGCTCATAGCATCACCATGTATGAAATTATCATCCATGATGCCTTAAAATTAGGTTAAGATTCATTAATTATCATAATTAGGGTTTTCATGATCTCACATAGGTGGATCATACCCTAATCATGCACATTCATATAAAATGAAGGTACTTTACTTGAGTTTCAACCATAATTGGAACCTTCTCTTGCTTCTTACTAATAGATGGTGATTACATCACTCTAGATTAGATTAGGTCAAGTCAACTTTGATTAACATAAGTCAAATAAACACCACCATGGTCATTAGGGTTTGCTTGTTCAAGGTGTGTTATCTACTTGAACCCTTTATAAATACCTTGATTATGTTCACCATTAATCTTAACATGATTCAATCTACTAGGTACTTAACCCCTTAATGTCTTTAGGTATGATTAGGGTTTGAGTTGAACCACCATTGACCCATTTAAACCTTCAAAGCACTAAGTAATCATAACCCTAAAGTCTCCAAACAATTATACACTTTCAACCTCCAAACGGTCCTGAGACCGTTTGGAAGAGTTGACTGTTTGGTTAGGTTGACTTCCAAACCGTTTGAACTTGGTCACCCTCAAGACCATTTGAATCTAAACGGTCTTGAGACCGTTTCAACTTGTTGACCGTTTGAAAGAGTTGACTTTTTAACCGATTAGATGAAACGACCTTGAAACCGCATGAATTGAATTGACCTTGAGATCGATTGGACCAAACGACCTTGAGATCGATTGAGCCCAAACGGTCTTGAGACCGTTTGGATTCAAATGGTCTTGAGACCATTTGGTCCAAACCTCTCAAAACCGATTGGACCCAAAAAGTGAATCAACACTTGCAATCGATTAGGGTTTTCAATGTTGAAGCCCTCAATTGACCTCAATTATGTTAACCACTTATCAATTGAGCCAATTAGGGTTAGCCTTAACCAATTGGACACTCAATTTACCCTCAATTGATAGCCAATTAGGGTTGAAACCAATTCAATTAGGGTTTGTAATCGGCTAATCATCAACATTGATCAACATGAGTCTAATTGAAGTTGAACCCATCAATTGACATCCAATTGGGCTCCAACTTGGCCCAAACGGTATTGGGATCATTTGGACTCCCTCCAAACGGTCTTGAGACCGTTTTCCCAAAGTATCATCAAAATCTAAGCCGATTTGTCAAGGGTTGAACCCTGATTAAGTTTCAAATCAGCATTTTCAATTAATTCAACAACCTATAGTGATTGGACCTTCAATTGATTAAATTGCCTTAACCCTAGACCTCCAAACGGTCTTGGGGTGTCACCAAACGGTCTTGAGACCGTTTGAGTGATCCCCAAACAGTCTTGAGACCGTTTGGTCCACTCAACCCAAAGTTCAACAAGATTGGTCCTTGAATTCATCAATTGAACCCGATTAGGGTTTAGAGGGTTGAAGTGCCTTCAACTTATGATTGGTTTGCAATTAGACCATGATTCTTTGTAATTAATTAATTCAACATATGATCAGAAGACCTCTAAATGGTCTTCACTTGGTCAAACTTGCCAAACGGTCTTGGAGACCGTTTGAATCTAAACGGTCTTGCAAACCACATGAAATCAAACGGTTGTGAGACCGTTTGGTTTCAAACGGTCTTGCAAACCGTTTAGACCAAAAGGTCCAAGGTCATTTGGTAAAGTTTCCTAGGAATTCACACCCATCATCTTCAACCTCAGAACAGGTCGGTTACTTCGTGGTTTTTCTTGCAAAAGTGCAAGGAAGAGTGGGGAAGAAGAAGAACTAACTACTATTTACAAGAACAAAGATATGCATAACCAAAGCAAGAGGTTTAGAGTTATAAAACACGCCTTATGGTTGTTCCTAGAGCTCCAAGCTTCAAGCCTTTAATGGCATCTTGAGCTCCATAGGTCGGCCAAAGGTGTTTCTCCAAGGAAAGGTTGGGAAAAGATCGGCTAGAAAGAGAGAACTAAGTAAGATAACTATAAAACCAACCTTATAATCCACTTTCCTCCATGAATCTGAGCAAGAAGATGGTCCAAGCTTACCTAGCTTCTCCTTAGCTGTTCTCCTCTGTTCCTAAGCTCTGCCTCAGTCGTTCCAAGAAGGGTGATAAGTGATAGAAGAAGAGAAACATTCCTTTGTTTGCAAAAGAAAGTTGTATATATATCTTTGGGTGAAACTTCAACATAAGGACATCTAATTCTCCATTCTCATCTAGGTCCCCCCTTTCTTCTTTGCACGTCCCTTCTTCTTATTTATAAGGTAAAACTCCTTCTAAAACCAAGGACTAAAGGCAAAGAGGGTCAAATTATTACTAAAGTGCACATATTAAATGTTATTATGCTTACAACTTGATTATTCAACTACAAGGGTGTTCCTTCTTATATGATTATTCAAATGAAGCGCCCTCTTCATTATTTTTACTCTAAATGATGTCAAGAGTCATAAAAGATATTCTAGAAGGTTTATTTTACAAGTTGCACCCCATATTTTGGGTAAATTGCACTTTACACCAAAACTAGGGTTTCTAACACAAGGATTGCTCCACAAGCTGCATCTTGGTGCCCAAGATTGGAGAATCCATCATACTTCATCATATTCATTCTTATGATGTCTCAACACCAAAGGAACATCTTAACATGTATAAATTGCAAGTTAACCCCTCTAATTGGGTAATTTGCACATAGGTCCGTGTATTACAAAACAATACTACAACATTGTTCAAAAAGGGCAGAAATGGAAACATATGTTCCTCAGGAGCCTTAATTACATATCAAAAGATAATCACAAGTATCTAATTACATAATTAGGCAAAACACATAGGGTTAACTCAAAACCCAGGTCAGGGACGTTACAAATTATAAACCCCTAACAAGGATTTCGTCCCCAAAATCCCAGAAAGAAAGGGAAAAACAGATATTATTCAAGCATCATATTATTACATCCTTAGGTAACATTCCACTATTAGGGAGATGTTATAGAGTTTTGATCAACATTTCTTAAGGTCACACTCAAACTCTTTTATTTATTTGAGACCATATAAGTTCCTTCGCACCTTGAGTGTGTCATCACATCCGATAATCACAATACTAATTTTCCTTATTATTTGCACTAACTATCTCATTAGTTGTACATTCTCTTATTATAGGGAAAATTTGCTTATCAAACAAGGATTTATTTGATAGACATCCTGGAGAAGGATATGTTTATGAAAAACATAAACCCCTAACATGTGATGTTCATATCATTCTATATGTCAAATTTTAATTTCATAGTTGATCAATCCTAGTAATTAATATATTCATTTGATATATTATTGTATTCTTATCTTGGTACTTATCACATGTTTTATTATCACATTATATCTTCTTCTTTCTTTTATCATGGGACATTACTTATTGCATATATTCTCACCTTAGAACCAAAATCTAGGTCAAATTGATACCTTTATAAGTATTCATCACATAACATATTTATTATTATTCTTTCAACCTTCACTGATCAGGATCGACCTTCCTTATTCTCATATTTCTTATTTCATGATACTCTTTAGGTTGTTTCAGAATGACTACTTGATCAGAGTAATAAAAAAGATAACAATCTAAGAGTTTCCAAATTTACTTTATCATCATCAATTGTATACCTGGCCAGGGTATATAATTACTGAGATAAGGTAATATGCACTTATATACTACCATGTTCCTTCTCTTTTCTTACCATCACAAGTATAAGTATTAACTTTGCTGAATTTTATATCCAGATCAATTCTTTTAATACCTTATCCTCTTATGGAAGTAAGCATGCGACATGAATCATCCATTTGATGCAACATTATAAGTCTTTATAGGACCAAGCAAGGAAGGTTCAATCAATTGCTTTTTAAATTTTATCCAAAAGATCATAAAAAGACATATAAGAAATACCATTTATCTTGTCTAACCTGTCATGGCTTGAGGATTATTCATCATCTCAGGCTAATTCTACCTCAGAGGTTGATTTGCCATAACATTTCTGGTTGGGCGATATCACATCAGATGCCCTACCTGTCCACATTGATAGCAAGTTCTGGGTTCCCGGTGTGGTCTAAAGGGTTCCTTACCCTTTTTAGATAACCATTGCCTTGGTGTACTAGGTCCTGGTTGTGTTGGTGACACCAGAAACGTCTTCCTTCTGGAACTACCAGGTCTCTGCTTCTGGGTTTGGATAGGCCTTTTCTCAATTCTTCCCTTATATTTCTTTTCTGGACAATTAGGTCTGATATGTCCAGGCTTCCTACACCTATGGCAGGTCCTGGTTTCTAGTTGTATCCTAACCCCTATATTACTGTATACTGATTCATCAGACTGAGGTTGAGCACAGGCTTGCTCTAAGTTTAAAGCTTCCTCATTTACCTCTGCTTCATCCTGCTGTTGAGGGCTACATATTCTATGGATATCCAAAACATCATCATTAGTAGCTGGTAATCTGGGTTGTATTGCTAGTGCTTGATCCACTAGATACATCATGGTTGCCCTAAATTCCCCAACAATGATTCCTAAGGAAGGATTTCTTATCATGGTTGGATTATCTAGGGGAATCTCAGGTAATTGTCCCTCTATTTCTTGCTCCTCTGCACTTCTTCTTGGTGTAGCATTGTTTCTTTATGCAGCAAACTCTTCGTCCGGTGCAGTCATCTTCAAGTTCTTCTCCTCTTATGTGAGCATAAGATACCATCAGATACACTGGATGACACTTAGAACAGACCCTACTACCTAAGTCCTATGTCTCTGTAGACTCAGCGAACCTAAAGCTCTGATACCACTAATTGTAGCGACCGTCTCACAAATACAAGATTAACTAAGTGGAAGTGGTTTATTAATTGGAAGCGGAATTATAAAAATCACTGGAAATTTAAAACTTTTTAAGGAAGATCTGTAAATCATAAAACTCTTTTATCATTAACAAGATAAACAGTTACATCATTGTGAAATCACCTCTCAAGTGATTATATACATCCATTGCCCTGTTAACTGTACAAGGAAAGATACAACAAAATCTCGAGGCTTAAAGCTAAAAACCTCAGATATACTTACTCCTAGGACCTGAGAGTACAGAGACGACATAAGACACACTATCTACAAGACTAGACAGTTAGTATCTCCACCTGAGATTCACTACTGCCCCTGATGCTGTTGTTGCTGTTGTTGCTCATTCTTAAATGAATTCCTTCGTCCTTGGCGTCTACCTAAAAAGTAGAAACCTATGGGAGTGAGACAATTTGAATAATTATCCCAGCGAGAGTTATAACTCTCTGCCAGAAGTTTTGTTATAACATTTAAGTAATGACATGAGCAAAGTAACTTAAATCATTCAACATCAGGTTTGATTTAAATAAAGTAACATTTACTTAAGAAATCACTTCATTAAAGCATATGAAGAACATGTATACTAGATACTTGAACAGATCATTAATATAAACAATGTAACACCAATCATTATTTCTCGTAGTTCAACCTAAGCAAATATGCTATGCAGTTGATTATGTTTTACAAACATTATTATGCCCTACGGAGATGAGGTATACCGCTCATACTCCAACCAATCACTACTAAGTCGCATCAGTATCATACATAGGTCATCAAAAGAGCCAAATTCTTATGACCTCATCTTCCTCATTCAGTAAGAGGATTTACTTGCAGGACATCTTGTGTCTCTGCTGTAATAGCTATCCAGGGTATTCTGGAAACTTCGCTATAGAGTTACAATGGCATTCTGTACTCTCTTCGTCATCGAAAGATCTCTTATTTATCTCTCATCGATGCAGTATTGGTGATTTCTTTGGGAGATTTGTGGTACATCACCCGGTATAAACCTCTAGTGAAGGATTGATAGATTAAAGTACATCTACATCAATTCCTACATTAGGATGTAAGGATATTTACGTCCATATTCCCCCATATACTCAAAATTATATTTTCCAGGAGTTCCCTTAGGAAAACCTATTTCACCATCATTTGGTCTCTGACAATGATGGATCTATGATCAGGGCCCAACATGATATGATTATACTTGATTAGTTAGGTTCATTCTAGCATTCTTTTAGCATCAAGCATGTTTCCAAGCAATAATCATTAGAACAACATCTATGAGAGTAGAATACTAAATATATCAAGTCTAACTCATATCAATTATCAATTGGATATCATTTCTTAACCATTTCCTTACTATGATTCAAGAATAGGGTATTCAAACCCTTAAATCATCATAAGTCATCTTATTAGCATGACCTTGATGTTATTCATGGCTCTCACAACCTATCAATCTTATATGATGCCACTTAACTAAGGAACATAGTATATCACTATTCATAAAGCTAATAACATGCTTTCAATGAATATGATATCATAACCTTTACCTGGATATGATCATCCCCTTATAGGAACCTGCATGGTTAATTCAATTGACAACAATAAACATTTCATTTCCATATCAGCAATTTATAAAGAAAAATTAACCTTTCGATTTAGGGGTTGTACCTTCATGCCTGATGCGTGCTATTGAGCACATCTTTTTCTGCGAATTATTAAGCTTGTCACTTAGAATTTCTCCATTCATCTCTTAAAAATTGGACAAATTGATATTTTCTCTTTCTATCACAAATTTGACAATCACGTGCATTTTATTGCAGTTTCAGACATGAGACGATCGATTGGTAACTCAACCGATCGTTTCACAAAATCAAACCGATCGTCTGACTGCATGAAACGCTCGTTTCGCCTTCAAAAGCATTAATCGTTGATCTCACCAATCGACGACTGGGATCGCCCGACTCCAGCTACCAGCCGCTCGGCTGATGTTTATTACGCCGCCACCCTAACTAGGGTTGGCATCCGATTGAGTGGCTGACTGGTTACATGTTCCAGAACCTTCCAACCGATTGGCTGGTTACCGAACCGGTTGGTTGGCGGCGCACAGACAACAGAAATTCCCAGCCGTCAGCACCCAATGAACCCTCAACCTAAATGTACCCCCCCTCCTTCTACTATAAAAGGAGGGGCACTTCCTCCTCTTACACCATCTTGGATTTCTTGTATTTGGGATTCTGAAGCAAATTATCTTGTAATCGTTCTCTTATTATGCAATAAAGTAGGATTTGGTTTAAGCACTTTCCTTTCTTCCTTGTTCTTGTCTTTTCTCTCCCCCTTAGTTTTAATCCTTTTCCTTCCGTTCTTCAATTCTGGAGCAAGGAACAAAGAGCTAAGCCATTTCATCATCTCTAGCATAAGGATAAATTTCCTGACTTCTGGGCTAGACTATGACTTCAATTCTTTCTTCCTCCGTCTCCCATTTCTCCATGTGTGAGTAGTCTCTTATCGGGGCAAGGGGAATAACCCCTTAGCCATGATTTTAACGATTTCTTCTTAAACGACTAGATGGTAATCGATTTTAATTGATTGATTGATCTTCGGATCGCATGTTAATCCGGATGGATATGACCATGGAAATCCAGATTTAGAACAATAAAATCGATTACAAAGACGTTTTGATATGACCGTGGATTTTCGTCTCTCAGGATGATAAACTAGGAAGCATGAACACCAAGACCAATGGGCTCATGTGGAGTTTCTCTTTTGTGAGTTTTTAATTCGCAAGCCTTCATCGAACTGTCATTTAAGATTTAATTGTTATCGCCTAGGCTAAGGTGGTGAAAACCCCTACGAGCCTCGATTTCCTTCTCTTGATTCAATCATTGCATCCTTCGTTTGCTTTGATTTTTAGTCTTCCATTCATATAGTTTGCTTTGTTAACAATCTTTTTATTATTCCCTTGTGCATGTTAATTCTTGTTAAGTGTTTCCTTTTTTTCCTTGCATTAGTGTAATCATTCAAACCCTCAAACTGGACTTTACTTTTTGTTCTAATAAAAAGAAAAATACCAAAAATAAATAATAAGTTCTTCAAATCTTTGGGTTCTAAGAACAATCTCTAATAGTTGTCCTGTGGGATCGACCCTTCTATACTGCCCTTAAAACCGAAAGTAAAAAAGGTTTAAACTCTAGGATTAACCATCTTAGTGATTGATATTGCATAACGACGAGTATCAATTTGGCGCTGTTGCCGGGGACAACGGATTGTTTTTTTTCGAACCCCCAAAAATTTTGAAAAACTTTTTTTCCTTTTTTCATGCCTTCCGAGTAGCATTCCGGAAGTGTACTCCTCTTTCTGCCGAGTTTCCATTCCGGCAGTACGTTTTTTCTGCACACGAATTAACTGCTTTATTTGTGCATGCGACGCTCGAACGACGATTTTCAACCTTTCAATCCGGAAATAGAAAGAACTTTTCATCGTCGAAACCGTCAAAATCTAGCAACAATGAATGAAGATGAGGTCGCCCGTAGAATTGACCAAGCTCTCGCAGCTCAAAGAGAGATCATCCAAGCCGAACAAGCGGAAAGAGAAGCCGCTTTGCGAGCAGCCTTTAGGGCTGAACAAGAAACCATAGAAGCTGATAGGAGTGAAACCGAAAGGAAAAAACAATTAAAAGACTTTTCTGTTCCCAAAACGACCTATGCACAACATCCTGTTATACCCCCTGATATCATGGCTCCACAATTCGAAATCTGAACACAATGGATCACTATGCTGCAAACCCACCCCTTCTCTGGCAACAATGGGGAAAGTTTTGAAGATCACCTTCAAAAGTTCATTGACCTTTGTTCTTTGAACAAAATCCCAGGTGTCTCTGAAGATGCCATCCGCCTTAGGTTGTTTAAGTATTCCCTCTCTGGCCAAGCCAGTAGTTGGTACAACACTATGGAGAGTGAAGAACATGTCACAACTTGGGAAGTTCTACAAAACAAGTTCCTTGAAAAATTCTACCCCCCGTCTCTCACCTATGAACTTAGGGGTCAAATAACTCACTTTTCTATGTCCCCAGGAGAGTCTTTAGGTGAAGCCTGGAAAAGATTCAAGGATTTACTTAGGAAGTGCCCCACCATGACATCTCTCAAGCCCAACTCATAGAGATTTTCTATCGTGGTGTTGATGATGATACCAAATTTTTTTTTATTCCTCATCTGGAGGAAATTCCATGCATCAAAGTTTAACTAGCGCATGGGAGGTAGTTAAACGGGCTTCCGAAACAAGGGCTAGAAGAGGGATTGGAGGAATCCTTAAGGTAGCCAAGGCAGAAGTTAATAATGATATCCAAAGCATAGCGGAAAGCCTAAAATTAATCGCCTTAAAACAAGATCGGTTAGAGTCATCCTTAGTCACCCTTAGGGAGTCACCCCAACAACTAAAAGCCATGGATTCCCTTTGTGGTATTTGCCAAGGATACGAACATACCACCCTCCACTGTCAATACCTCTACAACATGCCCACGCAACCTGAAGTAGGTCAACAACCAGAAGACCTTAATTCAATTAATACAATACCAGGCCAAGGTTACTACAATCCCAACCAACCTATAAATCACCCTGGTTTTCAGTATGGGAACCCTTCAGGTGCCGAGAACTCTACCCAACTTCAACAAAGGCCTCCCTACCCTCAAAGTCACAATTGACCACCACCTGGATTCCCATACAACAATCAAAGAAACTTTGGAAATCATCAAAATCGACAACCCTACCAACAATTCCAAAACTTAAATCTTCCATCCCAAAATCCAAACCAACCTCAACCTCCCCAACCACCTCAAAACGTCGTCCCTCCTCCTACCCCTAGTCATCACAACTAGGAAAGCATAGAACAAACCCTCGCGGCCATTCAAGCCCATCAAAAGGCAACTGACACACAGTTAGCCCGTTTATTTGCCCAACAAAAACCTCCTACCAGGACTTTTGCAGGACAGCCTGAAAACAACCCCAAACATCCTGAACAACTCAAGGTAGTCTCTACTCATTCGGGAAAAGTGCACACCCCTTCCCCTTCAGAAGAATCTTCAGACCCACCTCTAGAATTCGAGGATGAGGACATGGTAGTTGTCGAACCCGAAGTCACACCCAAACCATCCATCCCCAAAACCCCTCAAGTGGAAGATGAAGAACCAGTTTACAAACCCCGACTTCCCTATCAAGACTGCCTCAAACAAACAAGACTTGATGCCCGCTTCATGAAGTTTGGGGAAGCTATGAAAAAAATACATGTCGACATTCCTTTCCTTGATGTTTTGGCAGACATGCCCGCCTGGTCCAAGTACATGAAATTCCTCTTGACTTGGAAGTATGTTACTAAAAAATACGAGACTGTTAAACTTGCTAGGACTACCTCTGACATTATCCTAAGTAAGATGCCTAAAAAATAGAAGGATCCATGTTCTTTTGGAATAGGATGCTACTTAGGTGACAATGCTTGTAGGAAAGGCCTGGCAGATTTAGGAGCTAGTATATCCATCATGCCATATAGTCTTTGCAAAAGGTTGGGATTCAATGATATGTTATCCATAGCCATGACCATCCAACTAGCAGACTCATCCACAACCAAGCCCATGGGAATCATAGAAGACATTCCAGTTAAAGTTGGAAATGATGCTTACGTTCCTTGTGATTTTGTGATCATGGATATCAAGGAAGATTTACGCTATCCCCTCATTTTTGTATGTCCCTTCTTAGCCACTACTCGTTCCTTAATTGATGTTGAGGCTGGTACCATTGTGTTAAGACTAGGGAAGCAAAACCTAGAGTTTAGGGTGTTTGAAAGTATGAAGGGACCTAGCCTTAAGGAAGAAGTCTACCTCCTTGATTGCATTGATGAATTAAACCAATTAAGGCAAGAATGGGAATTATTTGATGACCCCCTATGCACTTCTCTCACCATCCCCGCCGAATGTGATTTTGACAATGAACCATCAAATCAACTTAAGATTCACTTGGAAAACTTTGAGGAAATCCCAAGTGCTGAGATTGAAGACCTTAAGATGATCTCTACCATAGAATAACAACCTGAACCACCTAAGGCCCCAGAAATGAAGGCTCTTCCCATAGGTCTGAAATATGTGTTTCTGGATGAACAACAATTATGCCCTATTATTATCAATTCTGACCTTACCATTGAACAGGAAACCATGCTTATGGGAGAACTTAGGAAAAGGAGAACAACCTTAGGGTACAAAATGATAGACTTGGTTGGGATAGATCAATCCATTTGCATTCACAAAATCCCAATGATTGAAAATAGTAAACCTTCCCGAGACCCACAAAGGAAACTCAACCCGAACATGAAGGAAGTTGTCCGTCTTGAAGTGATTAAACTCTTGACTGCAGGAATCATCTACCCTATCTCTGACTCTCCTTGGGTCAGCCCGGTCCAGGTCGTCCCCAAAAAGGTGGGACCACAGTCATTAGGAATGAGAAGAATGAGCTTATCCCCACCCGTACAGTCACAGGGAGGAGGATGTGCATTGACTACATGAAACTCAACAAAGAAACTAGGAAAGACCACTTCCCTCTTCCCTTCCTTGATCAAGTTCTTGAACGTTTAGCTCATCAACAATACTTTTGCTATTTAGATGGCTACTCAGGTTTTTATCAGATCCCCATTCATCCTGAAGACCAAGAGAAGACCACACTCATATGCCCTTTTGGTACATACGCTTTTAGACGAATGCCCTTTAGCCTGTGCAATGCACCAACCACTTTTCAAAGATGTATGTCTGCCATTTTTTAGGGTTAACTGAGACTGTCATGGAGGTGTTCATGGACGATTTCTCTGTCTATGGAGATAGTTTCACTTCTTGCCTTGGGAACCTCTCCCTTGTTCTTGACAGATGCATCAAGTCACATTTAGTCCTTAATTGGGAAAAATGTCACTTCATGGTCAAAGAGGGTATTGTTCTGGGCCATAAGGTGAGAAACCAAGGCATTGAAGTTGACCAAGCCAAGATTGAGGTCATCACCAAGCTCCCCCTCCCACCTGTGTCAAAGACATCCGAGCTTTCTTAGGACATGCCAGTTTTTATCGGCGATTCATCCGTGACTTTTCCAAAATTACAAAACCTCTCACCAATCTTCTTCAAAAGGAGGTGCCTTTCCATTTTGATATAGCATGCATGGAGAGCTTCTTATGTTTGAAAAAGGCTCTCACCACCACTCCTATCATCCGTGCTCCCGACTGGTCCTTACCCTTTGAAGTCATGTGTGATGCTAGTGATTTCACTGTAGGTGCCATTTTAGGACAAAGAATTGACAAAAAACACCATGTCGTTTATTATGCATCCAAGACCTTAGATGAGGCTCAGCGAAATTACACAGTCACTGAAAAAGAAATGCTAGCCATTATCTATGCATTTGATAAATTTCGCTCATATCTTGTTGGCTCGAAGGTTGTTGTTTACACTGATCATGCAGCTATTCGCTACCTCATGACCAAAAAAGACGCCAAGCCTAGACTCATAAGATGGATTTTGTTGTTACAGGAATTTGATATAGAAATCCTAGACAAAAAAGGCTCTAAAAATGTCGTGGCTGACCACCTGAGTAGACTTATCTATAGCCCCATTGATGAAAATCCAATAAATGAATCCTTACCCGATGACCAATTGCTCAAGGTTGACTCCCAATTTCCTTGGTTTGCTGATTTTGTAAATTATTTAGCTGCAGGTGTATTGCATCACGAGTATACGGGACATTCTAAAGCTAAATTTTTACATGATGTCAACAATTATTATTGGGATGAACCTTATTTGTTTCGACTTTCTGCCGATGGTTTATATCTTCGTTGTGTGTCCCATGAAGAAAGCATTGCCATTTTGGAACAATGCCACTCTGGTCCCTATGGTGGTCACATGAGTTCCCAAAAAATGGCTAGGAAAGTCCTTCAATGCAGATTCTTTTGGCCTACCATCTTCAAAGACTCGTATGATTATGTGCTTTCTTGTGACCAATGTCAAAGGACGGGTAATATTTCCAAACGTGACCAAATGCCTCTCACCTCTTGGCAGGAATTAGAGATTTTTTATGTTTGGGGGATCGACTATATGGGCCCATTTCCTTCTTCTTATGGGTTTACTTACATTTTAGTCGCAGTCGATTATGTGTCAAAGTGGCTTGAAGCCATACCTACTAAAACATGTGACTCTAAACCCGTTAAGAAACTTTTTTAAGATGTCATTTTTTCTAGATTTGGAGTCCCTCGCACCGTCATTTCTGACGGGGGATCCCATTTTTTGGAGAAAAGTTTTGAAGCTCTTTTGAAAAAATATGGGGTTTATCACAAGGTCGCCACTCCTTACCACCCTCAGACCAGTGGGCAGGTAGAAGTATCCAACGGACAAATAAAATCAATTTTAGAAAAAACTGTTGGTCGCACTAGGAAAGATTTGGCGTTAAAAATCAATGACGCCCTGTGGGCATATCGTACTGCCTATAAAACACCCATTGGCACCACCCCTTTCAGACTGATCTACGGTAAGTCATGTCACTTACCAATAGAACTAGAGCACAAAGCAAGTTGGGCCATCAAAAGTTTGAATTTTGATCTTTCCATGGCTGGAGAGAAATGTTTTCTCCAAATGATGAGCTTGACGAACTTAAGATCTACCTATGAAAACGCAAGAATCTACAAAGACCAAACTAAAATGTGGCATGATGGCCACATCAAGCGCAAAGACATTAGAGAAGGGGATCAAGTCCTAGTTTTTAATTCTAGATTACGACTTTTCCCCGGGAAACTCAAGTCGCGATGGTACGACCCCTACATTGTCAAGTGTGCTTATCCACATGGCACTTTTCTTCTTTGGGATAAAGTTCTGGGCGAGTTTAAAGTCAATGGGCACCGTCTTAAAAGATATATCACTACTGAAGATGTTGTCACTTCTGACTCAACTAAGTTTCCACCTTTGCAGGATCTGAACCTCAGTGACCCTTCACCTCCCCCGGATTCTAATTAATCTGATCTTGGTCGAGCCACGACGTAAAATAAGGCGCTAGTTTGGAGGCAACCGAACACTATCTTCCCTTCTTGTTTGCTTCTTTGTTTTTTGTTCTTTCTGTTTTTTTTTGTTTCTTCTGTCGAGCCGATCATCTCAGAAATCCAGACGATTGTTTTACCTATCCAGCCGATCGTTTTGCTGATCCCAGATGCTCAGCTTGTTCTAGTGCAGCCTCTGTCCTTTAATTTTGCTTTTTGCAAACCAAGCTGCCCAGCCGATCGGCTCGGCAACCAACCGATTGGGTCAAGTGTCGTTTTCTCTATTTAACGCACCAGTCGCAAGGTTTTTTCCCTCTCTCAAACCCTAGCTGACCCGCCCCCATTTTTGCTTTCTCTCGATCGTGCGTTGGTTTCGCTCGCTCCTCGCCGAGCCAGCCGCCTGCCTGGAGCTTCGGCCGCTCGCTCCTCGCCGAGCTTGCCGCCCGCCTGGTCCTCCGGTCGCTCGGTCTCACCGAGCCAGCCACCCGCCTGGACCTCCGACCGCTCGATCTCGCTTGGTCCTTCCGCCGCTCACCGAACCAGCCAGCCGTCTAGCCCTCACGCCGCTCGACCTCCGACGGCTCGATCTCACCTGTTCCTTCCCCCGCCCGCCCGGCTTCAGCCCCAGACGACCGTCGCCAACATTCCAACCGGCTTGTCCGACTCGTCCGCAACATCTCCCTAGCCGACTGCCTCGTGGTGCAGCCACGCGACTGGGACGTAAGCCGCTCGTCTCACCGCCAGACGACGGTGTGTTTGTTCTACACCGCACCTCCTCGGCTTCTTCCTTGAGCTAGTTGCTCGATTGCCCAGATTCAGCCGATCGTCTGAGCTTATTCAGCCGCCCGTTTCAGCATCCCAGTCGATCTGCTCAGCGATCCAGACGAGCGTTTGGCACTTCAAATGACCGTTTGAGTCCTCAGACGATCGTTTTCCCCCTGCAATGATGTTCAGCCGCTTCCACAAGGGCAAGGGCAAGGCCCCTGCATCTTCTTACACAGATCTTCCTCGCCGGTCCAGTTCGCAGCCCGGAATCCATTTCCGCACACCCTCTCCTACAGGCGAGTCTTCTACCGAGTTAGCCGAGGAGATGTTTCGGGACATTGACAAGGTAGATGAGCTTCTCTGTGAGATGGAGGGAACTCAGAAGGCAGCAAATGATCCAGACACAACCGCTCCTCGTTTACCTCGGATAGCACCTATTCCAGGTAGCTATAACCAGTTCACCAGCGCTGACCACCGCCAGTGTTATGAGGAGATGTTCGCGATTGGGGTCTCTCTTCCTCGTTGGGCGTACGACACCACCCTTGATGCTTTGGGCATCCGCGACGCCATCGACGACATCCTCCGCAAAAACCACATGCTTGTTTTCCCCTACCGCGTTACTTCGGTCTATTGTGATCTCACCCTCGAGTTTTTGAGCACTTTCTGCCGGTTACACGGTTCTTTTGGAAACTGGAGCTGCAAATACTGGATTTTTGGGGAAAATCTAGAATCCTCTGCCAGGCAAATCACTTCGTTCATCCTCGACGGCAGGGATGACTATTGGCTAGACCAATGTATGGCGTGATCTCATGACTCCTACCCCGACAGTTATGACAGAGACAAGTTCTGGGCAGACATCACCGGGCTTCTTCCCCGTCTTCCTAGTGGGCCCAAGGCTTCACAGATTCACAACCCGGTGTTCCGCTATCTTCACCGTATTCTAGCTTGCACCATCTTCAGTCGGGAAGGTACTCAGGGTGCAATTACTCAGGTAGAACTCTATGCTCTTTGGTGTCTTATTCATGAGGAACCTTTTAACTGGGGCAATGCTATCATTGAGCATTTTGGTACCCAAGCTAGCCGAGCCACCTCCTCTTCTTTCTGCATTGGCCATTATGTTACCCAACTCGCCATATTTTTGGGTTACACCCACATCGCCTTCCCTCCACTTGAGCTCAAAAATCACCTCATCAACACCCACTATTTGAAAAATAGTAGGTTTATCCATTTGGGCACCGAAGGCATTTATTACCTTTTGTTCAAGGACACTCAGGTGGTCCTCCAGCTCCCGTTGCATTCGCGGTTTGCAGCAGCAAACTATGTCTACGATTTGACCGATTTATCGAGCCACATCCAGAGATTCTACCTGGAGCATCCAGATCCAGACACCTTCCCCGAGCCACAACCTCACAGGAGGACCTCTCTTTAGAGGCACACGACGACGTCACTGGACCACCACCGCCACCTTCCAGACTTCGCACCAGGCGACGACCAGATGATGATTCCGGTCCTTATGGATTCTATGAGATCCAGACTCAGCTGGATGAGATACAGCAGGAGCAGCAGAGACAGGGCCACCAACTCAATCACATGTACCTGATGCAACATTCGCAGGAGTCTTGGCATGTGGATTGCAGTCACTGTGCCCCTATTCGACCTACTTATGACGAGTATGGTACACACCAGAGTTATCCAGGCCCTAATTCTTCTTATTGGGCAAACTACTACTCCTCCCACCAGCAACACCCTCCACCGCAGTAAATCTTCCCTCCATCTCACTCTTAGAGTTTTCTCGGGCCGAGAAAAATTCTAAGTCTGGGGTAAGGGTGGGTGGTACGTGATCCACCCTTTATCTTCCCTTTTCAAACATTTTATTTTCTACATTTTTATTTGTTTTGCTTTGTTTACCTTTAAACACAAGGCCTTTATCTAGCCGGCCAATTGTTGTTCTTCATCTTCAAAAATCAATTGCATTGTCATTTTTATTTCAATAAACTTTGCAATATCAAGTTCCCTATGATTATGATAGCAATTTTTAGAAACGATGGCAAGCCTTAGAGTATCAAATAGAATCAAATGCAGATTTTCTTAATTTTAGCATTAGATTAACTTATTTGTTTTTTCTCTTATATAATGTAGCTACATGTCTCTTCTGTCTTATGCAACGACATTAAAAAAAAAGTTTTTTGTTGCACGGGAAAAATAAATCGCACACCAAACCCTAAGTCCGGGATGGCATGCCCTTCTTCCATACCCCACAATGGGGCATACCATCAAAAGATGCCAAAAAGGGCACACAAAAAAATTGTGGTCAATGTAATCACAAGTCCATGAAATTATATCCCAAGTCGAATAGAGGAGGGATTTCTTCCGTCACACCTCAATTTCTCTATCCCGTGCAACAATCAACCCAATGAAAAAAAAATGAAAATGATGAATGTCGAAGCGCAAGTTAGATCAAGGCTATCTTTAAAAAGTATAAGTCTAAAAAAATTTAAGTTATGAAAAATGTTTTCTTGAGAAACATGGTGCTTGCAATTTGTGGTTCTAGGAGATGGGTCGCTTGGCCATGAAAAGGATAGAAAGATTGCTAATCTAGGGAGGATGAACTTGTTATTCCAAATTTCTTGGAATCTTTTTTATTTTTCAATTTCTTGAGGACAAGCACAACTTTAAGTCCGTGGTATTTTGATGTGTGCTATTGAGCACATCCTTTTCTGTGAATTATTAAGCTTGTCACTTAGAATTTCTCCATTCATCTCTTGAAAATTGCACAAATTGATATTTTCTCATTCTATCACAAATTTGACAATCACATGTATTTTATTGCAGTTTCAGGACATGAGCCGATCGATTGGTAACTCAACCGATCGTTTCACAAAATCAAACCGATCGTCTGACTGCATGAAACACTCATTTCGCCTTCAAAAGCATCGATCATTGATCTCACCAATCGACGACTGGGATCGCCCGACTCCAGCTACCAGCCGCTCGGCTGATGTTTACTACGCCGCCACCCTAACTAGGGTTGGCAACCGATCGAGTGGCTGACTGGTTGCACGTTCCAGAACCTTCCAACCGATTGGCTGGTTACCGAACCGGTCGGTTGGCGGCGCACAGACAGCAGAAGTTCCCAGCCGTCAGCACCCAATGAACACTAAACCTAAATGTAACCCCCCTCCTTATACTATAAAAGGAGGGGCACTTCCTCCTCTTACACCATCTTGGATTTCTTGTATTTGGGATTCTAAAGCAAATTATCTTGTAATCGTTCTCTTATTATGCAATAAAGTAGGCTTTGGTTCAAGCACTTTCCTTTCTTCCTTGTTCTTGTCTTTTCTCTCCGCCTTAGTTTTAATCCTTTTCCTTCCGTTCTTCAATTCTGGAGCAAGGAACAAAGAGCTAAGCCATTTCATCGTCTCTAGCATAAGGATAAATTTCCTGACTTCTGGGCTAGACTATGGCTTCAATTCTTTCTTCCTCCATCTCCCATTTCTCCATGTGTGAGTAGTCTCTTATCGGGGCAAGGGGAATAACCCCTTAGCCATGGTTTTAACGATTTCTTCTTAAACGACTAGATGGTAATCGATTTTAATTGATTGATTGATCTTCGGATCGCATGTTAATCCGGATGGATATGACCATGGAAATCTGGAATTAGAACAATAAAATCGATTACAAAGACGTTTTGATATGACCATGGATTTTCGTCTCTTAGGATGATAAACTAGGAAGCATGAGCACCAAGACCAATGGGCTCATGTGGAGTTTCTCTTTTGTGAGTTTTTAATTTGCAAGCCTTCATCGAACCGTCGTTTAAGATTTAATTGTTATCACCTAGGCTAAGGTGGTGAAAACCCCTATGAGCCTCGATTTCCTTCTCTTGATTCAATCATTGCATCCTTCGTTTTCTTTGATTTTTAGTCTTCCATTCATATAGTTTGCTTTGTTAACAATCTTTTTATTATTCCCTTGTGCATGTTATTTCTTGTTAAGTGTTTCATTTTTTTTCCTTGCATTAGTATAATCATTCAAACCCTCAAATTGGACTTTACTTTCTGTTCTAATAAAAAGAAAAATACCAAAAATAAATAATAAGTTCTTCAAATCTTTGGGTTCTAAGAACAATCTCTAATAGTTGTCATGTGGGATCGACCCTTCTATACTGCCCTTAAAACTGGAAGTAAAAAAGGTTTAAACTCTAGGATTAACCATCTTAGTGATTGATATTGCAAAATGACGAGTATCAATGCCTTTACTAAGGCTAGGTTCCCTTATTTACATCAATTAAGGTTATTCAATCCCTTTCATTATGATTAGGAATAATGATTCCTCATCTCATACTTTAATCATGAAGATTCATGCTTAAAAGCATAAGTAGAGTTAGGGTTTATCCCACTCAATTAAAGTTATTGAATTCCTTTGTCTTAAAAGGCATAAGAATTCTTATATTGTAATTTGTTCATAGGGTTTCATACTTGAAAGCATAACCCAGGACTAGGGTTAACGTACCCCATCCTTCATTAGTTAGGGTTTCCTGTTCATGTTATCAGTCCAACCCTAGCGTACAACTTTACCATTCTTGGGAGCATACCAGGACATGATGATGAATGTTTACTTTTGATTACAATACTTATTGAATATCATTAACGATCATCAATTCTAAGTATCAGCCCATTTCTCCTTCATATCATGTTATGATTACATCATACTCATTGATTTGGCTTCCTCCCTTCCCAAGATATAATATTCTACACTTATTGAGTACATGAATTCATTGTGTCTCTATCATAGCTAATCACCTATTATATACCCCTTATATCTCTCATTTAAAATATAATGGTTTAAACATTGTTGATGTAGAATAAGCCATCATCAACTATTCTAGGTACCCCCATATTCAGGGTGTCATCTATATGTATATGTTTTGATACATATCTCTCTTAAGGATTTCATTCCCATCCTTATTATAAGTTGTAAGGGTATTTTCTCGTTCATATAGACATTTAGGTCTAAGCATCATCTTATGTCTTATATCCTTATTTATTGAAATTATGACATTTATCAATCATAGGGTTCACTAACCCTATTCAATATACTTATGATATGATCATCTTGTATGATTGATTTAGCTATACCTCACTTTAATGTATTACCTAGTAGACCATCTCCAAGGTTTCATAATTGATAAGCCATAAACTAAACTTACTATTCATCCTAATAGGGTTTCCCATATCTTCATTTCCAATTAGGGTTCCTCATTCACATCACGTCTCCCCTAGATTAGATTTATGATTAATATAGTTGAGGACATGCATATATAATAGTATTAGCACAATATCAAAACCTTTCAATTATTTATAGGGCAACACGGCCGTGCTCCTCAGCATGGTCATGTTGATCAACAACATACCTTGATTGTTTCTAGAGTTAGGGTTATTTACTTCATTCATGGATATTAAACACCTTTAGCTTACAAGGCATAAAGATTCTTTATGTTACAACTTGTAATTAGGGTTTCATACTCAGAGGCATAGCCCAGAATTACTCCATTCATCAAATCACCCAAAATTAGGGTTTACTATTCACATTACATATTATTACCCTAGAATTAGGGTTTACTATTCACATTACATGTTATTACCCTAGAATTAGGGTTTACTATTCACTTCATAGTGAATTGAGCTCATAGCATCACCATGTATGAAATTATCATCCTTGATGCCTTCAAATTAGGTTAAGATTCATTAATTATCATAATTAGGGTTTTCATGATCTCACATAGGTGGATCATACCCTAATCATGCACATTCATATACATTGAAGGTACTTTACTTGAGTTTCAACCATAATTGGAACCTTCTCTCTCTTCTTACTAATAGATGGTGGTTACATCACTCTAGATTAGATTAGGTTAAGTCAACTTTTATTAACATAAGTCAAATCAACACCATCATGGTCATTAGGGTTTGCTTGTTCAAGGTGTGTTATCTACTTGAACCCTTTATAAGTACCTTGATTATGTTCACCATTAATCTTAACATGATTCAATATACTAGGTACTTAACCCCTTAATGTCTTTAGGTATGATTAGGGTTTGAGTTGAACCACCATTGACCCATTTAAACCTTCAAAGCACTAAGTAATCATAACCCTAAAGTCTCCAAACGATTATACACTTTCAACCTCCAAACGGTCTGAGGACCGTTTGGAAGAGTTGACCATTTGGTTAGGTTGACTTCCAAACCATTTGAACTTGGTCATCCTCAAGACCATTTGAATCTAAAAGGTCTTGAGACCGTTTCAACTTGTTGACCATTTGAAATAGTTGACTTTGAAACCGATTGGATGAAACAACCTTGAAACCACATGAATTGAATCGACCTTGAGATCGATTGGACCAAACGACCTTGAGATCGATTGAGCCCAAACGGTCTTGAGACCATTTGGATTCAAACGGTCTTGAGACCGTTTGGTCCAAACCTCTCAAAACCGATTGGACCCAAAAAGTGAATCAACACTTGCAATCGATTAGGGTTTTCAATGTTGAAGCCCTCAATTGACCTCAATTATGTTAACCACTTATCCATTGAGCCAATTATGGTTAGCCTTAACCAATTGGACACTCAATTGACCCTCAATTGATATCCAATTAGGGTTTAAACTAATTCAATTAGGGTTTGTAATCGGCTAATCATCAACATTGATCAACATGAGTCTAATTGAAGTTGAACCCATCAATTGACATCCAATTGGGCTCCAACTTGGCCCAAACGGTCTTGGGATCATTTGGACTCCCTCCAAACGGTCTTGAGACCGTTTTCCCAAAGTCTCATCAAAATCTAAGCCGATTTGTCAAGGGTTGAACCCTGATTAAGTTTCAAATCAGCATTTTCAATTAATTCAACAACCTATTGTGATTGGACCTTCAAATGATTAAATTGCCTTAACCCTAGACCTCCAAACGATCTTGGGGTGTCACCAAATGGTCTTGAGACCGTTTGAGTGATCCCCAAATGGTCTTGAGACCGTTTGTTCCACTCAACCCAAAGTTCAACAAGATTGGTCCTTGAATTCATCAATTGAACCCGATTAGGGTTTAGATGGTTGAAGTGCCTTCAACTTATGATTGGTTTGCAATTAGACCATGATTATTTGTAATTAATTAATTCAACATATGATCAGAAGACCTCTAAATGGTCTTCACTTGGTCAAACTTGCCAAACGGTCTTGGAGACCGTTTGAATCTAAACGGTCTTGCAAACCACATGAAATCAAACGGTTGTGAGACCGTTTGGTTTCAAACGGTCTTGCAAACCATTTAGACCAAAAGGTCCAAGTTCGTTTGGTAAAGTTTCCTAGGAATTCACGCCCATCATCTTCAACCTCAGAACAGGTCGGTTACTTCGTGGTCCTGCTTGCAAAAGTGCAAGGAAGAGTGGGGAAGAAGAAGAACTAACTACTATTTACAAGAACAAAGATATGCATAACCAAAGCAAGAGGTTTAGAGTTATAAAACCCGCCTTATGGTTGTTCCTAGAGCTCCAAGCTTCCAAGCTTCAAGCCTTTAATGGCATCTTGAGCTCCATAGGTCGGACAAAGGTGTTTCTCCAAGGAAAGGTTGGGAAAAGATTGGCTATAATGAGAGAACTAAGTAAGATAACTATAAAACCAACCTTATAATCCACTTTCCTCCATGAATCTGAGAAAGAAGATGGTCCAAGCTTACCTAGCTTCTCCTTAGCCGTTCTCCTCTGTTCCTAAGCTCTGCCTTAGTCGGTCCAAGCAAGGTGATAAGTGATAGAAGAAGAGAAACATTCCTTTGTTTGCAAAAGAAAGTTGTATATATATCTTTGGGTGAAACTTCAACATAAGGACATCTAATTTTCCATTCTCATCTAGGTCCCCCCTTTCTTCTTTGCACGTCCCTTCTTCTTATTTCTAAGGTAAAACTCATTCTAAAACCAAGGACTAAAGGCAAAGAGGGTCAACTTATTACTAAAGTGCACATATTAAAGGTTATTATGCTTACCGCTTGATTATTCAACTACAAGGGTGTTCCTTCTTATATGATTATTCAAATGAAGCGCCCTCTTCATTATTTTTACTCTAAATGATGTCAAGAGTCATAAAAGATATTCTAGAAGGTGTATTTTACATGTTGCACCCCATATTTTGGGTGAATTGCACTTTACACCAAAACTAGGGTTTCTAGCACAAGGATTGCTCCACAAGCTGCATCTTGGTGCCCAAGCTTGGAGAATCCATCATACTTCATCATATTCATTCTTATGATGTCTCAACACCAAAGGAACATCTTAAAATGTATAAATTGCAAGTTAACCCCTCTAATTGGGTAATTTGCATATAGGTCCCTATATTACAAAACAATACTACAACATTGTTCAAAAAGGGAAGAAATGGAAACATATGTTTCTCAGGAGCCTTAATTACATATCAAAAGATAATCACAAGTATCTAATTACATAATTAGGAAAAACACCTAGGGTTAACTCATAACCCAGGTCAGGAATGTTACACAACTGCTCTTCATAGAATGGAAATCATGATGGCTGACTTCATCTGGTGCAATCTAGTCCATGCGGAATCATGGACCAAGCTTGCTTATCCAAGAACTGAAGGTGGTCTCAACCTCAAGAATCTTAATGAACTGGCTGATTTCCACACTCTCAAAAGGATCAAAAAGTTGCTGCATCATGATTCGATATGGAGTACATGGATGCGGACTAGATAAGAGGCCAATCTTGAGGTTCAACCCACACTCACATGGGGTTACTCTACTACTTGGAGAAGAATGGTGAAGCTGTGGCCACAGTTCACCAATGTAGATGATAAGTTTCTTTGGGAAAGTTGTCGTCAAAAAAGTAATACAGATAACGCTTTCAAGAATCTCTGGTTCAAATATCATCGCCCTAGATGGAGTCTAACCTGCTTCTGAGCTATCAAAAATCTGCTTCCCACCATGGACCGTATCAAAGCTTGGCACTCCAATGTAAATGACATCTGTTGTCTGTGCAGATCGTCAAGTGAGAGTGTTGATCACCTGTTTGGCCATTGTTCTTATTGGAAATATATGTGGGGACGAGTCCAACTCAAACTTAATGTCAGATTGCCCTATAACTTATATGACTGCCTCAAGGTTGCATGTTCAAGAGGAAGAGGGACAACTCTAGAAACTATGATCCTGTGGACAATCATTGGATGCGTCCATATCATTTGGCAAGAGAGGATTAATAGCAAACATGGAACTCAAAACAAAGACTATCTTCTGTTGTTCAATACTATTGATAGAGAAATTAAATTTCTCTACAATATGTATAAAGGGGAACTAGCTAATCTATCTCCTATTGTAATCAGGAATTAGGAATCATAACCAATTCTTTTTCGTTTTCTCATGTAAGTTATAAGATATAGCGTGTAACTTTGTCCCTTTATAGGGTTGGAAATATATTTACCCAAATTTTCCAATGGTTAAACCATAATTCTGAGGGATCCATTCATTCTTAACCACAATTGTTAAATTTTATTTTTAGTTATCAACAACCACTCAACTATTTTTTAAGGTTTGACTGATCAGATTTCATTTAGTAGTAGTTTTTGATAAACATTTTTCTGAGTTTAAAGCACTCAGACCTTATAAACATGTATTATACCACGCGTATACTTGTATTTTATAAGTACAATTTTAACGTGTGATGTCCGATCACCTAACGGCTTCTCTAGGGAGATTTGAATGGAGCTCGACATCCGGATGTACCCAACAAATTAATGGGCAGTTTTCATGAATGTCCCCGACAAGTCGGTAATTTTTTTAATAAATCGACAGGACAACTCATTTAGCTTTGTGTGTGGCAATCAGATAAGGGCAAATAGGCCTGTAAGGGGAAAGTGGGAAAAGCCACTTTCTCAGCTTACACTGTCCTTCAACTATTATATTTATGTGCATCGTAGTTTTGAAAGTATTGTTTTTGTAGAAGAGACACGACGTCAACATCAAGGTTCCATAATTTTGCCCGGCCGATCATACCCGCTACGCAACATATATTTATAATTAAGCGTGAAATTGTCTGTGTCACCAGGACATTAACGCGTGCATATAGCAATTTATCACTATTATTATATTAATAAGCCTGTTTACATAATTTTACCTTAGGTTTCAACTATTATTTAATCATTTTATTACGGACACGGCCTTCGCCGGTATGTGCAGACCATGACATGACAAGCGAGCGGTAACCTCTATCAACGCGCTTCTTTAATTTATACATGTATAAGTCAGATGCATTTGGGTACATAAGACTTCCTTTAAAGTTTGTAGCTGTGCAGTCCGTGATCTGAATATGAATGCTCTGATAATATTTTTTTTGAAAGTGGGGAATTTCACCCATGTCTAAGGTAGCAGGAGAGAGAGAACACCATCAGTTACATCAAAGACTATAATCTTTTCCTGTAGTGTCCCAACGAGTTCGTTGAGATTCAAACCCGCAAACTGCGCTTCATAAGCAGCAGACTTAACCAATTGAACTAGTTGGCAAGTACATGCTCTAATGATATAAAGACATTATTTTCATCTGCAAACATAGTTAGCTCGCTTTCCAGCATGCTGTGAGCCTGTGAGCTATTTTTTTGCAAGGAATCAAGGAGCACCTAGAGCGCGAAGGAAAACGAGGGATTACTATACTCTTCCTACTTCACGGATATTGAAGCGCGGGGGAAGGATATCTGGGCAGTTCTCGATAAACAATTGCTGCTCCGTCATATGTTAAAAGTCGCAAGAAAACTAAGCCTCTTCGTGATCAACTTTGCATTAATTATCTCTGTTGTTTTGCGCATCATATCTATATATAAATTTCTACCTTCGATGGCCTCCACAGTCCATAGTTCATTTTTAGTCCAGACACATCCAACAGCGTTAGGCCTACTGTAATTTGTGAATTAGGGGTACTTCATCCTATTAACACCCCATGTAACAAAATAATCTTTGGGGTATCTTCTTACTACTTTCTTCCAGCATGCTACTCTGCAACTGCAAGCATGAACCTTTTGGCAGCCAGCTACAAGCTTCGAGTTCCTTACATCTGAAGGTCAATCCAGCGCCCTTGCGAGGAGATAGATCCAGCTCCTGCATCTGGCAACCGGTAGTAGTATGCAGCACCATCAATAGCAGCGGCTGTATTGAAGCGGCATCTTTGATTTCGAGCTAGCTCTTTGGTCCTGGTAGGAGAGATCTCAGTGGATTTCAAAGCTTTTCTTTCCATTATTTTACTCAACCTTGGCCAGAACCGCCGCCATGGCAGTCCGAAGCAACTTATGTTGTCACAACTATACTTTCTTAACATTTCAACTAGTTCCTTAAATGGCTAGTGCCTTTGTCGTTGTTTGCTCGGGAGAACGTTGACCTTGTACATGGTAGACTACAAGGGAAAACCGCTCCCAGTTGGAAAGATTATTTGGAGAGCATTTCGTACTGTTTCTCGTTAGAGTATGTTATCTTCCTAGTGTTAACTTATTAATCACGTACACAAACTATCTGCAGTGTCTTATCCCACCATCACTGGTAATGCCTCTAACAATTTAAGACTCGGCATTACTTGGCGTCGCATATACATCATTCTACAGGTTATTTTGTCTGTTAAAGAGATGAATTTGACACGAAATTATAAATGTTGGGCATTATTAAAATTTATCCCAATCTAGTGTCGGCATTTCATTATCAATATATAATCCACGATGACACCATAATTGTGTCATAGTCAATGAGTACTCGGGGGGGGGGGATGATATTGATATACTAACTAATTATTTGGAAAGTAAGAAGAAAACAATTTTGTCAATATTGGTGGGGGATGATATTGATATTCTAACTAATTATTTGGAATAAGAAGAAAATAATTATGTCAATATTGGTTTTTATGCGTGGAGCATGACCGACGACATTTATGAAGTCTAGAACTGGTGGTTCCCGCATTGACTTGTGCCATAAGTTGCCTCATGTCACAAACTAGTCAGCAATAAGGAACTATTAAATAATGACTATAACTTCGAAGAAAAATCACATTAGAGGTCGATTTCTCTTTCCATTGAGTAACGTAAGCTTGCACCCAAAGTCCCGGCCCAACGACAAAAGGGCATGACATGCTAGCGTTAACCTGGCCCACGTCCTCCTCTTTGTCTGCTAAACGTGTGAAGTTAAAAAGATAATGTCCGTGGCCCGTGGGCCATTTAGCTGCGCATGTTCCTGCGTTAGCAAGGCTGATTGTACATCCTCATCACCATGAAAATGAAAAGATGCTCATTTGGGCACGCTTCAAACTTGATTATATCTGCTCCCTTCTTTCATCACAAGAAACCAACGTGCTCTTGAAGCTGGGGCGCGCAGGATAGCGAGTACACTATTATATACATCTTGGTAGAGGGATTAACAGTGGTTTCGTTCTTTGGCTAAAAAATAAGCATGAAGTCGCGGTCATCGAGCTCGGGCACAATTTTCCAACTAAAGGCCTGTCTCATTCAGATGAGCTAGTAAACGTAAATTCAGAACGTTTGGTTTGATGCCGTTTGAAAACTTATCTGAAAAACAAACCACACGATCATTTACAGTTACATAAAGGTCAACGAAAAATAAACTGCACTCGTTTTGGTGATTGCTCTGCTCACCTTTTGCTCAATCTCGGCTACGTTCATCCACTCTAACCACTTTCAACCAAACGTTCACTGAATCATAATGCATCTTCAAATTACGTCCGCGACGAAACAATGGACGTAGTGTTCTAACTCTATTGAAAAACAAACTCATACCATTGAGTTTGGGAACTACTCTTCGACAAAAACCGTGTGTCGGTCTGGGGGTTTTGAATTGAATACAGACACTTCAACAAATTCATATTTTTATTTTCATATTTTTTTAATTTGTTGTGCAAGCCGCAACTACCATCACCAAATTAGACCTAAATATTATTTAATCTGAGTATATGTTCACCGGTCATCAATTGTCTACTATATATATCAGCATGATGATGACCGACCAGCTGATGCAATATTTCGATATCCACATTAGAGTAGCTCCTAGACAAATGCTCCTTGGCCAATTGGCCATTTGTGTCAGGACATTGGTCATCCGCTTAATATAAATATACAATTGCATCCACCGTCATGATCCAGAAAATCTAGATCAGGGGCACCACAAGAGTAGACTTTAATAAATATTCGTCACTGGCAATAAATCTTCGTCAGCGATGGCTGCTGAGTGCCGATTGCCTTCCTATCCGGACGATAATCGAATGCATCTATACTACTATAAAAAGAGCGAGTTTTGCAGACAGTTCAAATACACCCGTTCAAAGTCATATTGACCAATCACATACTATGGTTTTGCCAACGTGGCAAAAGCTTACACTCTCCTTCACTCAAACTGCTCTCACGTTTTTTCAACTTTTTTTACTTCAAAAAAATGATTTAGTTTGAAAAACCGGAACTCAGATGTATAGATTCTCTTTCCCACTACTTATTTGTATCCTCCCCTCATATCTCTCCCCTACTCTAGCAAGCCTATTCAAACCCTCCTTCTGACTCTCGCTCAATGCCTAACTACCACTCTCGCTTAATCTCTTTCTTCCTTGACACATGGTCTAGAATCTCATTCTTCCTTAAAACGTGGTCTAGATTTTAGAAACCGTACCAATGGTTTGCTGCACTACCATCATAATTCCTTTTATCTTATTGCATTTAAAACTATAAAAGACAAATAGCCTACTCCACCGAACGACCACCACAGGTTTTTCGGCAAACAGACTGTCCACGTTTAACACTATCACACCCCTGTCAAACTTCCGAACAGAATGACCACCACGTGTCTATCAGCTGAACTCACAAACTGCCCATGTTCATGCCATCGTTGCCCATAACACACAAAACGTGGAACAACATAAGAAATAAGAAACTACACCTTCACACAAAACTATCTGTAAATTTTTGTGCTCTCGGCTCTTACATCATTGGCAGATATTTTTTCTTTCTACCGTCCCTCCATCCTTCTTATCTTCTTCCCCTTTCTACATGTGCGAGATAGAGAAAAACTGACAGGGAGCCGATCTCACGATTGCACATAGCTCTAGGCCTATTTCTCCTTTGATCCATTCTGAAGGGATATGTGGTAGGGTGCGCGGGAGGAGAAGTTTTTCAATAGTTTGTTGTACGAGGGTTTGTGGGGCTTGGAGAATTGAATGGAAAGAAAACCTCCTGACGTTATACTCTTATAAACCACTAAATATTTATCTTTCTCCACAGGTTTGTGTGTTTTGCCAGATACCGATGATAATATCTATGGTCTTTTTTGACTGGTACTCCATGCGCAACAGGGGCCAACAGATGTTGTCTGAGCAGGCAAGGTCGTTCATCACGTCTCTCATGTCTGGAGACGGGTGGGAGTCGTCGATCCTGGACCCCGCACTCGATAAAGGAACATCACCAGGGTCTTCGTAAGGCAGGTCCATACCGAAAATGTCCAAGCCTCTAAGGTATTTGTTTAATAGTTACTTCACATAATTGCCGTTTTCTGCTCTAGCTAATCCATTCGATCTTCGATTGAGTCACACTCCATCTCGCTGCGGCATCTGCCATAGAATGCGAGCCTGCACTTGGACTCTGAATAGTGAATGACTTCCCTAGCTTTGGAGTTGAGGCAACACCAAGGCTTTTCACCTTTTGGCTGAGACCATTGACATAACCACTTCGGTGGATCGCCATCTTGGAGATCAGGAGTGCGTTCAGCAATGTTTCAAAGTTAAACCCATTCAACTTCCCGTCTCCTATACATAGACAACTTCTCCATTCAAATCCTAGAAATTATCGAGGCCCACCACTTCCCATCGTCTTACTTCCACTCAAGTCCAACCAAACCAAAACGGAAATCACGAATATCAGGCCAATAACTACATGCTCTCAATATCTTCGCAATACGTTCTCTCTCTCTTCTCATCTCCAATATGCGTTCCTATTGACAACAACCAGTGATTACTCCTAATTATTGTTTCTATCTTCTTAGCTATATTTTAATAGACACTAAACTTGTTTTCCTCCTCCACATCATATAAAATGTGTAGCAGCCATACTAGAAATGATGAATCTACCAATGGTGTTGTCTTCGGTTACACCTGCTTTTAGATTTCTTCATTAGCTTCCTTCTTCAGGCCTGATGTCTTCTTACAATGACAACCAATCCAGTTTCATGCCTTCAGTCTTCCTGTTTTGTTTTACGATACACTGATGTGACAATCCCATTTTTATGGTAGTAATCGTCACCATGACCGGCCCATGAATGTGTGTTTCTATTTTTTAATCATCCACATCCAGCGATCTCAATTGAAATTAATGTTATAAAGTCAAATCACCATGTCTACAAGTTCATATGCCTCTAAAAGTTGGATTCCATGAGTCCGATCATTGTGTCGTGTCTCTAATATTCTGTTACCAGTTTACATGGGCAAAAATATTGATATGTATTTTTTTTTCTTTCTCTTTTTTCTTCTCATATAGTTTCTTCCGATTTAAGGTGTTCTTTGTGAATAATTTTATTTAAAAATAAATGATATTCATTCTTTTGTTATCTACAGATATCTTATGATATCATTGTCTCTACTTCTCTTAGATATCATTGTCATCCGCATGTATCTTAATGGCGGGGGCCAAAGGATGAATCAGATTGTCACAAGTTCCACTTCATGTCCAACTTTGCCCTTGCCTGTGTGCGTAAATATACAAAATTAGCATGACGTTGGTATTAGGTGAGATCTTTAGGCAAATTTGAATTATATACTTTTACATTTGCTTCCTATTTCTTAATGTATGAGATTTGCAATTACATGTTACCATATGTTATTTATTTTATTTTCACGGACAACTGACAAAAAAAAGACAGAATTCCACATTACGTTTCCTTATTCCACACTATTATATTCACACTAATAATGATAATGGCGTTCTTCATCCTCAATTTCCTTCCGTCTTTTTAAACTACTCATCTTCATGTGTTGCCAACAATACTTCTTTTCTTGTATGGTTTCTATATATTGTTTTCGCTCCTTCATGATTCTCTTAGTAGGTTCGATGTGCATCTTATCGGGAAAACAGTGTGGATGTATTGATTAGTTTCCTTCACATGTAGAGGATGTCTCTCGATCGACCTGAACAGGTGTGAACCCAAGTTAGTCTACTAACCTTCACTCATGTCAGTAAAGGATCCAAATGAGGGAAGAGTTGATGTCTATTAAATGTTGTCGCATACTAATGTGTTTTTCTATTTGAGAAGACGTACTTATAATTTACACATATTTTGTTAGGTATTTATCATTTTAAAGTGACATACTTGTAGATACCAGTGAACACGCAAAGAAACATTTTCCGCACGTCTATCTCCATGAAAAGCAACTTTTTCTTATTAGTCTCTGATATGCGAGCGCAAGATACATATGGAAGTGCATGCGATCTTGATAATAAGTTCCTCTTGCCACTTATTACCTTCTACCAAATTTTTATGTTGGCATTCATGATAACATACTTTGTGCAGATGAATATAGACAACGGTTTAAGTCTTGTTAGTTCTGTAATTATACGTTCTGGATGTAATGTGTAATGGAGGCAGAAATTTAGTGTATGCGATCTTGATAATAAGTTCCTCTTGCCACTTATTACCTTCTACAAAATTTTTATGTTGGCATTCATGATAACATACTTTGTGCATATGACATAGACAACAATTTAAGTCTTGTTAGCTCTGTAATTATGCGTTCCGGATGTAATGGGTAATGGAGGCAAAAATTTAGTACATATAACAATGGTAATGTGTTATATCTGTGTTAAAATCTTCTTCACTACAACTACAACTAGTGATAAAGTCTAGGTTATATTTGGATATGTACTTCAAAACTTTAGTTTTTCATCCTTCTTGCTTAAAAGTCAATCTCTCTTTTTCCATCAAAGACGTAATAAGGTATTCCTTGAAAATACAGTAAATCCAGTGTTCATATTAGCCATTGGTTCATAGCACACATGACCATTTATGTTTCAAATGGACAAAAAAAAATGAAAGACTTATGATTAAATTACCAAACTATGAAAAATGATTTTTATCAAATAAAGTTTATTTAACTTTTTGTTCAGTTGAGTTGATGAATTAGAATATGCTTTGTTATGAAGGTCAATAAATACAATTAGACTATTCTTTGTTCAACAAATTTATGTCTATATATCTCTCATCATATGTATATTTATAATGGGCTTGAGTAAATGCTCCTTCCTTGCAAATTGATTTGTAATGACAAACCTTTCGTTTCTCATACTAAAAAATGTGTTTTTAAACTGTCTTTTTTCTAAGCATAGAAATGGTAAAAATAAGTACACCTGATTATGATTCGTTATTTTTATGACACTTCCATTTGGGTTGGATAAATACATTCCTTAGATAAATCTATTTTTGTTAAATGATAAAACATTATAAGTCGCATGTAAATAGAATTTGTAAGTGCAATTGGTCTCTAATCTAACATTTAAATATAATAAATTTACATGTATTAAACTAACTATGATTTTGTTCATTTCACTAAATTAATTACATTCACACTAACCTTACACTGTCGAGTCATAATAATGTATATGACCAATAAAACTCATCTTAGATAATTGATTATTTTTAATTGAAATTAATTTTACATTCATTTAAAAAATGTTCTTAAAACATATCATGGACTTTAATAAATAATTTTATTTAGTGACACAATCTTAATTTTAAAAATTATTAGCTATAAATTCAACATTTTTAATTTGACACGTGCATGTGCACGTGTGTGTTTACTAGTAATTCAATAAAAGCGAAATTGCGGGTGATCATGGCCGGATGCCGCAACTTCTCTGCATAAGCTGCGCGATTCTAGCAACTGCCAGCTGGCTCAAAATCATCATCCACGTCGTCCTACTTTCTTGGATCGTGATGTTCTGCGAGGCGCAAAAAAAATCCCGGCGGACGAGGATGGTTTGGACAAGGACAAGCGTGCACTGATTTACTTCAAAAGCCTGATAACTGAAGATCAGTCCGGCGTCCTTTCGGGTTGGAACAGTTCCAATGCAGCTATCTGCACGTGGCAAGGAGTAGGCTGTAGCAACCAACTCGAAGGAGAGATTCGTGGAGGTCTCTTCTCTGGCCTCAATGGGCTCACTGGGTTTCGAGTCAGCTCAAACAAGCTGACTGGGTTGATCCCTCCTGAGTTGGGTAATCTCACATCCCTTAGGGCGCTCAGCTTGGGTAAGAATTTCCTGAGTGGGCAGATCCCAGAAGAGATTAGCTCGCTCACTGGGTTAACTTTCCTCAATCTAGACTACAATTCCCTCTCGGGGGACATCCCATATTCAATATATAACCTTTCCCGCCTTACAGTCCTAGGCCTGGCCAACAATCACTTGACCGGAACTATTCCTTCAGGTTTAGGGGGCATGTTTCTTCCCAACCTCTTCTTGCTAAACATGTACTCCAATGATCTTATGGGTCCACTCCCTGCGTCACTAGCTAATGCCTCTTCCATCCAGATACTAGACCTCATCCTTAATAGACTCAGTGGACCAATATCTGCAAACATCGGCTCATTCATGAAGAGCATAACCAAGTTTGTATTAGGTGGAAACCATTTTCTTGAGTCTGGCGACTGGGCCTTCTTGTCGTCATTGTTCAATTGTACCCAACTCTATTACCTTAACCTTGTATAAAACAACCTACAAGGAAAGCTGCTTGATAGTATAGGGAACATGTCGAGTCAGCTTCGAAGAGATCCACATGCAAGGAAACCAGATAACCGGAAGGATTCCTTCCAACTTTGGTCTGCTCAGTGGGTTAATGATGCTCAACTTAGACGCAAACAATCTCACATGACCAATACCTGAGAGTATCAGGATGCTTAAGGGGTTATTAAGGCTGCACTTGGGAACCAATTAGTTGACTGGTGGAATTCCACCGTCTCTTAGTAGTCTCTCCCTTTTGACACATCTTGATTTATCGATCAACAAATTCTCAACAGATATTCCCGAGAGCTTGATCAAAGGGTTGAAATCCTTACAATACCTAGACTTGTCCTTCAATAATTTTACTGGTGCCGCAATCAAGCTGTCTTCTTCATTAATTAGTGTCGATATGTCTCACAACTCTTTTAATGATTCTATTCCACAAGATTTCAGTGTTCAAGCCAACAACCTCAATATGCTAAATATATCCTATCCTATAATCAATTGTCTGGTGAGATTCCTTCCAATGCCCTTGTAAATTTCCAAGTGTTACAAGAGCTACAATTGAAGCACAACTCTTTTCAAGGTCCCATTCCTACGTCAGTCAAAGAATTGAGGGGACTTAAGGTCTTGGATATCTCCAACAATCAATTCAGTCAACCAATTCCACCAGACTTGGCCAAGTTGGCGTTCGTCTACTTAAGCATCTCTTTTAATGCTCTTCAAGGTCCAGTTCCAGAATTTGGGATTTTCGCAAAATTGAGTTTGTCATCCATTGAGGGAAATAATGGTCTGTGTGGTGGAATACCAAAGTTACACCTACCAAAGTGTTTGTCACAAGTAAAACGTAAGCACAATAATAACATAAAGAAGGAAATTCCATGGATTACACTCCCCATCAGTTTTGTTCTCATTTATGTATGCATCTATAAGTCGAGGTTGCACATTTCATCAACAAGAAGTGACGGTACCGCAATATCACCGATGTTAACTGGGAGTCCTTGGAGTGAAGAAGACAACATGGTTACTACCAAGGACGAAATAATGAGCTTCATAAAAATGAATGTAAGTCCACTCATTCGAACCAAAACACGACGTGTATGGGAAGGGCCGCCTCATATTTCATACACGGAAATCTTTCGAGAAACTTGTGGCTTTTCAAAGGAAAATCTTCTTGGTTCAGGATGGTTTGGATTGGTTTACAAGGGGACCCTATCCACTGAGAGTGACAAGATTGATGTGGCGGTCAAGGTGATGCACTTAGAGAAGAAGGGTGCGGGTAAGAGCTTTGAATCTGAGTGTTTTGTGCATAGAGACATCTGACATCACAACCTCGTTCCTATGCAGACATGCTGTGTTGGTGCGGATAATGTTGGAAATGACTTCAAGGCCCTAATATATGAGTTCATGCCTAACGGAAATCTAGATGATTGGTTACATCCAAAGTTGAATGATAATGTGGGAGGAAAGAGAAGTGTCCTTAGCCTCATACAAAGGCTTAATATTTCTATTGATATTGCTTGTGCTTTGAAATACCTTCATCTCCGCTTGCTTACTCCAATAATCCATTGTGATATAAAACCTAGTAATGTACTTCTCGACAAAAATATGGATGAACGTATTGGAGACTTTGGCTTGGCTAGGCTAAGACATGTTCTTATTGAAAATAATAACTTTGGATTTAATTCTACAAGTGGTTTAAAAGGTTCTTATGGATATATTGCACCAGGTATATTTTCCTTTACCAATGCATACAAATCTTTCATTAAACCTAATATTTTATTTAGGTTTATATGTTTAATTTACTTTTCATAATTGATAGTTCTCTTTTATGTATAGAGTATGGATCGAGCAACAATGTTTCATCCCTTGGAGATGTCTATAGCTTTGGGATTCTACTACTAGAGATGTTTACTGGGAAGAAAACAACAGATGATATCATCATAAATGGTTTAAACCTCCATACCTATGTTCAACTATCTTTCCCTCAACAATTTTTGGAAATCTTTGATTCCAATTTTTATTCATCAGAAAACAAACTTAATACAGAAAGTAGTGTTGTAATTCATGATTCAAAGAGAATACATGCAAGTTCAAGGTTTTTCAAATGTATAGAATCAATTTTTTGCATAGTATTGCTGTGCTCAAAACAAAATCCAAAAGAAAGATTAGGGATCGAGGATGCCATCAAGGAGCTAATTGCAATAAGAGATAACTACACCAGTGCTTGCATGGACAATAGTAAATCTGCCAACAACAAACTAGACAGTCTCAAGCCCGATAAGGATGTGAGCTATTTGTAGGTTGGAAATTGAAATTTATTATCTATAACTTGTTATGATATGCAGACATAAAACTATGTGTTGAACATTTCTAATGATACAATATCCCATCACATGTCCCCTACTATTGAAGTTTAATGTAATGATAAGTCTAAAGTCGAGTGGAATAAGACAAAGAAAAATGTGTTGGTGATATATAGTTTGGCTAAATGTCTATTTGTCACATGTGGTAACTGTAGTTTGGGACCTATAAGCAAAGGAGATAAATTAATTTAAGAATATATTTTAATTCTTCTTTATCAAATTTGTACATCATGTTCATGGTGATGTATAGGTACAACTTGAAATTCTTTTTCTCAGTTGTATCTTGGCTACAAATAATTATAGTGGTTTTAAACAATCTCATAACTAACCCTTACTGATTGGGCTAGGTGATAATATTTAGCCACTAAGGAAGAGAGGTGGTTAAGGAAGCCATGGTGATAGGGGGTATGGCCACCGGATGCAAACCACATAAGAAACTCTAATGAAATTGATTATACCCATAGGATGTTCATCCAAGGGTTGAGATCTTTACAATACATGAACCTATCTTATAACAACTTTATTATTGCCACAATCAAACTATTTTCTTCCTTTAATTAGTTTCTATTTGTCCCACAACACTTTGTGCGGATCTATTCAGTGAGATTTTGGTGTCCTCACCAACTACCTCAATATGCTCAACTTGACCTATAATGAATTGTTTGGTGAGATCCCCCCCAATGCCATTTCCAAAATCCACATGTTGCAAGAGCTATAATGGAAGCACAAATATTTTCAAGGTCTCATTCTTGTGTTGATCACACAATTAATCAGTCTTAAGGTCTTACATATATCTAATAACCAATTCAGTACACAAATTTCATCAAGATTGGTCCACTTTAAAATGGACTATTTCAACATGTCTTATAATGCTCTATAATGACTAGTTCTAAAATTTGGGATCTACATAAACTTGGACTTGTCTTCCATTAAGGGGAATAATCGTTTGTGTGGCAAAATACAAAAATTGCACCTACCAAAGTGTTCGTCACAACAAGAAATTACACATATATATGACTTACATGTATGGAAATATGGTGATAGAGATAGCAATGGAAACAAATTATTTTTCCATATTTCTCAAAACCAACAGATCAAGTCAACAACTATAAAGTGGGGAGGAAGGTGCAAGGCATATACTTGGTCCTAGAACAAGTCTAGGACAAATTGTTGTAGGGATTTCCTTCTTTCTCAAGAAACACTGGAACAATTGTCAAGGGCGGCCTCCTGGTGTAGCACCACGACGGCAGATGATGATATTCTCCTAGCATGATGGAAAAAACCTCCACAACTCTACATAGTACACATGAACCACCAGGAACTCCACATCATTAATTTAGAGCAGACGAGAAGGAGTTGTCCCTTTCGTGTTGTCAACGTGGTAGAGTCGACTTTTCTCCCCATTGTTTATCTCTCCCTCTTACGGGTAAGATGCATCTGCCTCTCACATTACCACAACATTGATATGAGGAGTCTTGTCATACAAGAGTATTGAGAGCCTTAACCCCCCGCCATATAGAAGTGGATGGGCTAGGATTTCCACAAACTTGGGGATACAATGGGATGAATTTCATAACTTTTGCTATTGTGAATCACTAGTCGATCAACTATGCTCCCAATAAGTTGACTGACATGGCAGTCGGTCAAATGGAACATTCCGTTGCTCTATTGAAATATTTTACTATTTGCAAACATACTGGCTTTCAATGCGATAATTACTGTGTTAGCATAAATTCCTTGATCTAGTCATATTCAATCATTTCGTTGGTCGACATGACACTCCAGTCCAACTTGTATTTCCAGTCAGTCGACTGGACACTCTAGTCAAACTAGTGTGTATAAGTTGATTACTTAAACACTTTAGTAACCATGTTAAACCTTATCAATGAGTAAACTTTCTATTCCAAAGGCATCCTATGTGTGTGAACCTATAGGTCTCAAATTATGTTGACATTGAATGTCCATAACTAGATTATGACATTACAAGCAATGAGCGGTATCTAGAAACACATCATTGCTACCAATGTAATTGGAAAGTTGAAGAACAATTTCAACCTACAATTTGTGATCAGTGTTACCTCAACCATGTAGTTCCATTGTCTCTGAATCCATATTGAATTTTAGGTACAAAATTGTTATCCTCTTAATACTCAATCTATATTTCTTGTGCGAGAGTAGAATTTTGAGATACACATGAGCTCAATATCACATATTGACTCACATGATCATAGACATGTGTTTCTCATTCTCTCTTATCAAGTGGTCAGGATATCATCTCCAGTAGGAGGGACAAATCTCATCTATATCACTCACAGTCAATCTTCATGTATTACAATGTACCCGAGCACCACATTTATGGAAACCCTTATTCAGGTCATGTTGGATTGTGTTAGAGTTTATTGAATGACATGTGATGAGTGTAGTGACTTCAGGTATAAGAACTCAAATATCAAATATCACTTTAAGAGCTGATTCTAACTTCCATTCAAAGGTTATATGTATCACTCTCAAGGTGGGTCTATCTAGTACACTGCTCTATAACAAGTACATGTCTATTTAACTTGATATCTTGTATCATGACAAATAAGACTCTATCATCAGTCAACACACATTCTAGTCTTTGTATTATTGTTGCCTATTTTTATTCCAAAGTAATATCCTAATAGGGAAATAACCAGAATGTATGCACTCTTATCATACATATGATCTAATTGTATAGGTCCTAAACCTAAAGACATATCTAATTGAATAACATTATTATATATACATATACCATGTTATATCATTATAATTGAACAAAACATAATAGATGGAATTGCCTTTATTATTATCAAATCAATTACATTATGCCACATTATGAACATTATATGTCTGGATCTCTGGGCATACATACCAACAATAAAGAAGTAAATACTAGGGATTATTCCCATCTTGATCTGCATCTATAAGTGGAGGTCACAAACATCATGAAAGGTATCCCATGCAAAGAAAAAGAGAAAGGATGATACCTCATTGGCTTCAATATGGACTGGGAGCCCATAGAGTGAAGAAAACATGGTTATCAGCAAGGAAGATGTTGTAAAGTTAAATAAGGCCTTTTTGATACATTTCATAAGATGGATCTATTGGGAAATACTAGCACAAAGTATAGAAGTGAAAATAAAAAAAAAATTTCTATATGTATTCCCATAACAACAAGATTGGGTCAACTACTATGAAATAGGAATGATGGTTTAATGAGTTATACCTATACCTAGAGCAAGTCCAGTGACAAAAACTCATTGCAATGCAACTGTCTTCTAGTTGCTCTTGGATAGTGGCTATGCATCTCTCAGTCTTCACCACATACAACGAACAAGCCATATTTTGCATCGACTCCTACAGTTTTGCCACAGACTACACTGACTTTACTCTCTTAGAAGCAACCAAAGGACGCCTGCCTCTAAAGTAGTATACATGGACCCACTATAACTCCTATTATTCAATTAGAATAGACAGGAAGGAGTTGTCCCTCCCGTTGGTGTACTAGTCACCAACTTGCTATCCCAATAATGATCCTTAGTTGTTCTCTCCCATTTCTATCCCTCCCTAGTTGGGTAGGACTTTCTTGGGCTCTCTTGGTTACCACAACCAAAGAGGACAAAAATTGTCAGAATTATTAATTCTTAGTTGTGTTGTCATGTTCTGGGAAGCCCCCAATACCCCTCTATTTATAAGAATGGTTAGGGCTAGGATTCCCAGTCTATTCGGGATCTGTGTGGGAGTAGAATGGATCAGAAGATCTTGAATTTTTGCACCTACAAACCACAAGATGGTCATCTGGTGACCCAAATGGTTGCCTCTCACTATGAGACGGTCATTTCAAAGTTTCCCAATCACATACAAAATTTGCAATTCGTTTCCTATTAATGCTAAACATTAATTCCTTACACCACAAGTATTGTGCAATAAAACCGATTTGGGAAAGTATCTAGAACCTTCCTTTGGCCTAACAGATTGATCTCACACATGTGAGATGGTCATCTCGCTCACCCAAATAGTTGTCTGGTGACCCAAGCCAAACTAAACTGATTGGTCAACAAAATGAACTGGTCGGTTCACACCTCAGTTTGGGTAGAACTTAGTCAACTCGATTTCTGATTACCCTAACAATCCAAATAGACATCTCAACATTTGAGATGATTGTCTAGCTTGTCCAAACGGCCGCCTCAACACTTGAGAGGATCGTCTAGCTACCCAAATGACCGTCTCGACACTTGAGTTGATCGTGTGGCAGTGTAATCATCCAATCTGTAGTGTGAACCTAAACACTTTAGTAATCAATCCAATCATCATTCAAGATTAAACTCCTCTTCTAGATGATTTCCTTGGTGTGCAACCCTATGGGTCCCATATCATGTTAGCAATGAATGTCCATAACTAACTTATAATATCACAAACAAGGAGCGGTGCTACCAAAGTGAATGGAAAGTTGGAGAACAACTTCAACCTACAATCTATATAAGGTGTTGTAGTGATTGTATGAATCCTTTGTAACTGATATCTAGAGTGAACTTGAGGCATGGAATCATCATTCTCTCAATGTTCAACCCATGTTCCTTGAACCAAAAGCAGACTGTTTGAGATAGTGTGGCCTTAATATTATATATTGATTCACATGTGCATGTACATGTATTTCTCAATCTCTCTTATCAAGTGGTCAGGATATCATCTCCAATATGAGGGACAAATCCCATATCTATCACTCATAGTCAGTCCTGATGTATCAAAGTCACCTAATCATCACCTTTATGACAACCCATGTTTTAGGACTGTGATTGATAATATCAAAGCATATCCCACGACATTTGATGACTGTAGTGATTTCAGGTCTAAGAGTCACAATCACCACATTTACTATGACAGATGACTATGAACACCAATGATGGTTTCGATGTGTCACTCTCAAGGTGGGTCTGTCTAATACACTGTTCTCTAACATGTATCTGTGTGATTGGTTTGATATTTTCATATTATGACTAATGATATTCTTTCATCAACCAACCCACACTCTAGTCTTATATGTTACTAGTGTATATCTACCTTCCACAGTAACAATCGACTAGGGACATATTAAGAATGTATATACTCTTAACATTCGTATGATCTCATTCTCCAAGCTATGTACTTGAAGATATACATCATTGAGTATTGTCATTCTATAGGCATTCAAAATGTTTCCTTGTTATCTCAAAACTGAGTGAAGTAGAATGAATTCAACGCTTGCCTTTATGAGTATTAATTAAGTCCTTTATGGTTTATGCCATGTCAATCATCACACGATCGGCTCTTTGGGCATACCTTACCAACAGACCCCAACTTGCACTTACATCCAATCACCCATGAATCTCATTCTTAGTGATCCAAACATGTCCACCATGTTTTTGTTGTGCAAGTGCTAATCCAGCGGGTTAGCAACATTTTTCTATTAGTCAGTATATTGCATGCTTCTCATCTCTTCGCTCTGAGATGAAACCACCATAATATGGTATCTGATATTCCTTGCCTAACAAGTAGCATCATTGTTGTCACAATATCACTACTGAGTCATCAATCGTTGGAACATTTATAAGTCCACCATATGAACTTCTAGATCCATATAGTATCACTTTGTGTTTGAAGAACAAGTATACTCAGCCTTTATTATGTAATAGAAGTAATGGCTATTAGATCGGAACCCTTCCAAATAACAATGTTTCTCCTTTTAAATCTATTATGGCATTTTGTCATTATGGAATATTGCATTGATGTAACCTTTACACCTATCTCTTCATTTATTTCTATCCTGAGAGACTAGTAATCTATCCTTAATAACTTCTCAAGTAATAATGAATATCTTTAATGATATTCCAATAACTCTTATTGGAATTTAGTATCATCTTGTCATGTTTAATACATACAATATTATATGGTATAAGTATATATATATCACTCATAATAGATCCATTTTTATATCCTATGGCATCTTAATCATGTCATTTCCATTCTTTACAAGAATTGGAGCATATGGTTCATGAGGGACAAATTTCAGATTCTCTCTCATTGAATCCTTTCCATGTTGAATTCCTTCAACATCTAGTTGTTACATGTGCTCAAACTTTTATTAAGAAACTTTCAAGAACTATCTATAGATCTTGAGCCTTATATCATAAGATGTTTCACTTAATCCTTCATTGCTAAAGGGATTTTTCATGCCGGATTTCAATATTCACAATATTGAGATGTTATTCCTCATCATATGTGGAATATTCATATATACTACCACGAAATCTTTTAAAATCACAAATTTCATATTTTATCTTGATTCAAGTAGAACTCTTTGACTGTCTTGTCAAGTTAAAAGATCCTACCTCTGAGATGCTTGTTTCCATCATGGACTGAACTTTGTAGCTCATAGACTGTAATTGCATTCTTGAAGTTATAAAACCTTTTAGGTTGTGTCATGTACACATCCTCTAATGTATTCCCTTATAGGAATATGATTTTTATCTTCATATGCTAGATCGCTTAGTCTATTATAACTATAACAACAAACCTAACAATTGGTAAAGGTATTTCAATCATGTTCAATGACTTGAACTGATTTGAAAACTTATTCAAACAATTTGTCCTCTTATGTCATCCACATAAATCTTTTCAACAAGTCCCTATTGCACCCTTTAGGTATTACCCCTTTAGGTGGAGATATCAAGGTCCTACCTTGTTAGCTTACATGGACCCCATAATATCCTTAAGACATTACTCAGATTATGGTACTTAATGCCTCTAGTTGATTAGTTGGCTCATCCTATTATGACCAACTTACCTGAATTGTTGGATTCACAATCCATCAATTTTAGATGTATTCTGTGTCATGTGACAAACTTGAGATTCCACAACATCACGTGATTATCTTAATTCTCATTGTACCTCTTTGTTGACCTCAAACATTATGAGTTCTAGTTTTACTAACACTGATTGTTTAGGAACTCAGTTATCCTATCCACAAAACAATTTTTATTACTGGATTGGGATTAATAGTAACGTTCAACAATTATGGTTTGTGGATAAACATTTTCAAGAAACTAATTTCTCCATATATAGGTCTCAATCTTTTAGACATATTGGGACATTCTCAAATCATATCATGTATGATGTCTTATAAACCATTCAGATGGTACATTATTTAGTGATAGGTATATATTTATAATGATATAAGTGGATTAGATTAATTGATAATTATATCATGACTCGTCATGGTATAATTCCTTCATTTTGACACATCATCATGTTCAAATGCTTTTTACTTGTGATACATTATCACGGTTATTTTTTTGAAGGGTATGAAGATATTGATCTAAAGTATTTCAACATGTGAACTCATCAAAGTTTCTTAATACTTTCATCAAAGTCATTCTTCAGTTTTAATCTTTGTGAACATTTCAAGAGATTTTATGTTCTTATGTTACTAAGTATATATCATCATATTATCAGTAAATAAGATGAAGTATAAGTAATTATCTATAGCATTCATTTCGTAAGATCTTCATGCATCACATGTATGAGTTCCAATGGAAGGCTTATCCTCCCACTACATCTTGTTAAGGATGCATGTCATTTTGTGTGTAAGTAAGGCTTTACATGTTTCCTTAGGCTTGATAACCAAGGGAATCTAGATTAACATCAATATCTATTGTAGACATGCCTATGCACATTCAACATGACTATTGCTAGTGATAGTCTTGAGTTTATCAATTATAACCCTTTGGTATTAACATTATAAAAATTCATCCCAAATCTTTCGTACAAAGATCATTTATATATTTGGGCATTGCAATGCAAGATTATATCTTTTGAAATAGAAATATTTATATATCACTGTATTGATTTATCATCCTTGTCATACAAGATGCTCTAAAGTAAATGTTTCTTTTTGTTGGCATAATGGAATAACATTTCAAATAACTCTATTACATTCCCATTCGGTTAAGATAAATTTAAATATAGACCAAAGCTTCTGCAACTCTTGCTCCACCTTGTCCATCATTGTCCTTCCATGACAACTTTTACTTCTGGTTAGATCCTACACATCAAGTATGTGAGATCTTTGTTTGGTATCACATACCAAAATGAAGAAGCAATCAAATTTATCTTATAATGTTTATACCTAAAGTGGAGGCCTCAATGCCTTCCTTCCTATTCTTTAGTTCCTCTAACCTGATTGGGAAATTTCTTTTTCAATGTCTAGGTTGGGGACAATGGTGACAATCGCCTCTTTTCTTCACTCCTCCTTTTGCTTTAAGATATGAAGACCTGGTCTTCTGGCTAGTTTTAGAACTCTTCTTAGATTTTCCTTTGCCTTTAGAATTCCCCTTTGTCTTGCTGATCACCATCACAGACTTGGGCTTGCCTTTATTCATTTGTCCCTCAGTTTTTCTCAACATGCGTGACAACTCAGTCAACATTTTTCGAAGTCTATCATGTTGTAGTTCATGACAAACTGACTATATGACTCTAGAAGTGACTGTAGAATCATGTCACCTACTACTTGGCTTTCATCATTGTTCACTACATAAGTTTTTCAAAAGAAAAAAAAGATGAGAAAACAATGGATCTATCCTTAGCAACCTAGACATACTTCAAGCAAGTCTTGAATCTACTCATGGTCTTATTTTCCTTGATCTTGTTCAACACCTTGTCCAAAATATGGGTGGTTGGGAAATCACACAGCAAGAGGGAAAGAACATAAGGTTTGTGTCAACAATATGATCAAGAACAAAAGAAAGATAATAACATGGAATTAAAGGCTATAAGTTCATCAATAGATGAAGAGATCAAGAGTATGAGTCACCATCTAAATGGAAGTTTGTCATAACATAAAATAGTAAAGTAATAACATGCATGATTAATATTGAATACATTAACTAAGTAGGGTTGAGGCACCTACCGGACCCCAACCAATAGGTGAGGGGAAAAATAATACATTCCTAGTCACCTACACAAATTATATATGGGGGATAATAACACATTCCCCTGGGAGAAATAACATGTACCCTATCTATGGGTGGTTGTACATAAGTACCACTACATTAGCTAAATAGTCTAGTAAAATCAACATGCTAAGAGAGGAAAGTATAAGCATCATATATTTGAAACATGGCAGTGGGGCACAAGACCCAAGAAATTGAATATTGATACTAATTTTAGAGGAAAATTAGAAAAAGAGTCATGAATGTAGAAAATAGGGTTAAGGGTTTGGTTTGCAAATATCCCAACTTAGGGTGTAAGAATGCACATACCTCTTTATTGTGTTCAATTACCAAGTGCCACCACTTGTAGATGCCAACTCTTGACCTAAGGGGAATCTCAGTCTAGCTAGATTCTCCACATACACAATAGCTTGAGTACATGAGGAACTATTGGCTCTCCTTCTGCAATGTTACACTTGAAAGGTGCCTTGGAGAAACCGTATCTCTCTTATATTTCCTAATCTTAGAACATGTTCTTGAGATGTGTGACAATCTCAATCACATCCATGTTCTCATGCTACCTGTACAACTAATAGTTCATGGAGCATAACATCAGTAATTTGACATCCATGACATCTTCAGTATGCTTCTTGTAAGCATCCCTATCATCCCTAGGTTCATTTTGAGGTGGTTCTTCTCATTCTAGCATCTCCAAGAAATAGAGCTTGTGCTCCTATGTGAGAACGATTCTCGTCATCCAAAACCAGTTGTGAAAGTTGTTCCTATTTCGTTTGTCCTTTTCAAGGACCAATTGTAGATAAAAGTGGTTGTTGTTTATTGCCATTTGGTTCTATAAAAGAATTTGCAATCTTTTCAAAACTTATTTGATTCAATGTGATTTGATTAAATTTGGGCGATAATAATTAGGTCTTTAATTCATTTCATTCTCATTATTTTGTTGAAATTGATAACCCTCAAGTATCGATTAGGAAAATGATAGCAAATCAATTTTCTAATGACCAAGATCCAAGATAATTCAACTATGACCCAACCAACGCCACTAAACATAGTGAATTACCAAGGTAGACAACTTTTTCCAATCCTTCAGATGCAATTCTTGATAGATAATATGTTCAACTCCTTTCCATAATTATTTGCATCATTTTGGGCTTAGACGCTCTAAGAATCACTAGTTAAGTCTGACCCAATAGCTTATACGATACATATGCACCCTACGAAGGCATAACCTACATATCAACATCACACTTCTATGAGGTAGATGGTACTATTCCTTCATGTTTAGGGGGTGTGCTTCTTCCCAACATTCGCTATCAACAATGTACACATATTATCTTGAGGGTCCACTCCCTTCATCACTATCTAATGCCTCAAACATTGTACAAATCAACCTTAGTGAAAATAGACTAAGCGGGCCACTACCCTCAAGCATCATCTCATGTATGAGGAGCATAACCAAGTTACTTTAGAGAAGGAACAACCTACAAGGAAACTTGCCCGAAATAATAGGAAATCTCTTATAGTAATCTTCCAGTGATTGTTTTGGAAGGGAAATAGATATATGAGGTGGTATCCTATAAGATTAGACTCCTCCCTAGTTTGGTGATGCTCAACCTAGAAATAAACCATATATGCTTTTGTACAACTTGAAGAAGAAATTATATGGATAACCCTCCATGTCATCTTGTTATCATTTTCATATAAATATGTAAAAGAATGCTATATAATTAATGAAAAACTAATTAATAGACACAGAAAAGTGAGGATCCCTCAAAGACACAAAAGTTGACTAGGAGTGCTTAAGAGAAAAGACAACATACTTATAAACAAGGAGGGAATTTTTTTTACAAAGATAAATGTACGTCCACGAACTCTAAATTGGTGTGTAGGAAAAGGCGCATAAGGTGTTATGCATGTACATCTTGTAGGCAACATTGGGTGCTCAAAAATAATAATTTACCCTTCTTTGGAGGATTTTGATATGTCCACAAGGGGACTCTTTTCAATCATATAAATAATACTACTAGTGTGAAGGTGTGCTTATGAAGTTAAAAACTCCAAGAGCAGATTCATGTACTATTGAAACTATATTATCCTATGATTTTAGGATTCTTTTAATCAAAGACCATGATTTAGTGAAAATAATTTTCAAAATAAATGATGTTAAATAATGTATTGAGACTATTAACAAGATGGTTTTCCAAATAATGAGTAATAATGCCATTTCAATATTTTAAAAATTCATTTAAGAAAAACTAAGTTTATCGATGTCGTTTGTGATTTTTTTTCAAGCATTTTGAATCAAGTGAGTTTTGGACATTATGTGATTCATTTGACTATTACTGGATAAGGAATGAAACACTAGGAATTCAAGTATATTTTCTATTATAATGGAATATCTTTTGATGGAATAGGTGAAATTTATGAGGAATATGAGGTATAATATATGCCTTTCTGGGACAATCAAACGTTATAATTTTAGATTTTTTTTATCAAGAATGATATCATATAGAAAGGAAGTGATGGTAAAAAGATATGGTTGCATTTATAGTTACAACTTGGTAGTTTTTTATTTTATAAAATGGAAGCTAAGTCAGTAATCTGATTGATTTTAGCCACAATTGTTAACTAGTGTAATGAATAATGTATCGACCTATAGTTCTATTTGGGTGCATTAGTTAATAAGTGACATTTTACTCTGACCCTTTGTCCATATGATGATTGGATTATTATCTCCTAGACTTGGACATCATGACCACAAATTCTATTGCTCCTTCCATTATAAGTGATGTGCAATTTTGAGAAAAGAGATAGAATCACAATCCTCACAACTATCTACTAACCCCATGTGTTAGATCTACCTTAAATCATAATCCATTTTTGTTTTCCAATCCCACTCTGATCTCTACCCACCATCATATGTGGGGGTATCACTGCTCGAGCAACAAGATGGGTTTTTTCCCAGTTCCTTGGGGGAAGGATGTGGGCAAATTCCCATGTCAAAATGAATTTTGGGAATCAGATTATAGTTATGAGTCCTTCCATGACTTCATTTTTTATTCTCCCAATTATAATGGGATTTTGTATTATGGGTCTACAAATGTCATCTATGATAGGCTTTGTGTGTCACATTATCACTTTATGTAAGTATGTACCTATATGAATGTTTGCTATGTAACCCTAGTATGTTCTAGTTAAAATGGAAAAATCATTTGTCGTCCATGGAGTAGTCCATATTGGGTAAACGACGTAAATCTAATTTTCTTGTTTGGTGTTTTCTTATCTCTCATGAATTATATGCAATGATTCCCCACTTCTATTTTTTTTCAACACCCTAGGTAGTGGGTATAGAGGGTATATTAGGGGCTACATCCTTTCTATATCTCCCTCTCTTCCATAAAAATATGTAGGAGGAGGTGATGATCTAGAGGATGGTTAAAGTAGAACAATCAATGGCCCTGTGAGGTAGTTAGAAGTGGATGGCCTTATAAGGAAGTTAGCTCTGATTCATCCTGGTGAGGACAAATCGAGACCAAACTCTTCACTGAGAGGGGTTTTTGGTGACTTTGATCACTCCCCTCCTTTCATGGAGGTCAACTTTAGGGACAAAGTTGTGTTTTCTTACCACAATTGGAGGGTAATCTCAAGCTCCTAGAGGCCAAACCTATCATCTCTCACCTTCCTCCACCTTGGTCATAATAGATTCCATGGAACATACCTCTAGAGCTAGGCATTCTATCAAAATTTTAAAATCTTAACATGTCAATGAATTCTCTTGGGGGAAAATTTTCACTAGCATTACGTAATTGTTTGAGCATCAATCATGTATACCTATACAATAACAAACTCTAAAGAGAAGTTTCTAATGAATTATACACTAGTCGTATAACTCTTAAGGGGATTACAAAGCTAATACAAACAACTTGATAGGGTTGATCCCTCCTTGGTTGGGTAACCTCATGATACATGTTTACCGTGTGTTATACAAAAGTGAACGTATCAAAGTAATATATGCCTTGTGAGGCCCAAGTCGAGCACACGGAAACATTCTCCAAAATACTACTACTAACTTTGATCTAATCAACTAGGCAAGTACAAGTGAATTGGTTCGATTGAACAGAATTAATTGCAAAACAAAACAAGCTTAAAGATTAAGTTACCTAGATTTACGAGAATTCCTCGGGACAATGGTTTCACCACAGATAACATTGTAATTTACTCTCCACACTAATATCTATTGCCCATATCCCTAGATTAAGAGCATGTAGCTAGAACTAACCACTCCTGTAATGTAGTTCGTTACCTATTCTAATGCCAATCCCATTTCCATAGTAATTGGTTGATTAGTTAGGTGCTTAATGATTAATCTATAGGTTTCTCCTCTCGTGTATTCTCCATCTTTCCCAAGAAGTGCAATAGATGGGTAAATCTATACTTTTCCAATCCTTAACCTCTCTCCTAAAATGATTAACTGTCTGATAATATACCTATGATGATCACACATAAATAGAACAAAACAACTTCATAGGTTTATATCCAGAAAATTAGGACAAAGATGATATTAATGCATATAAATCAATTACAATGCATATCCGGGCTACTCCTAGATCCCAAGGAATTGAGGGGTTTATCCCTGCATGATTTTCATTGATGAATACAAGGTAGAGAAAGAGAAAAATGTGGGAAACATTATAAAAACTAAAGTAACCCCTAGAGAATGGCTGATCCAGATGATCCCCTACGTCGTGCGTGCAATCTGTTGTCTTTTAGCTACAGATTCACCTTCTTGAGGTGCTCAGATCATCTCGGGTGAAGCCTTTGGTTCCTTCCTCTTCTCTCTTCTTTCTCTCTTATCATGCAACGAAAAACAACTGCCTCCTTAGGTCTAGATGAACTCCCCTCAAGTCATAGGAATCACTTAAGGTGCAAAATAATGCCAGCCATTGGATTAGAGTGCTATTTTTAGATTGCTTGATCGGGCAGATTCGGTAGTACCGAACGACAAGTAGGTAGTACCGAGTCTCTAGGGTAGCTATGATTCATCACAATGTCAATAATATCAACTAGTATCGATAGCATCGAGTCTTTAGGTCACTCGAGCATGCCTCTTTGATGCCATCTCGCTAGTACGGATTTGGTGGACTCCATAGTAATGAGTTTCTGCGATTCATTCTTGCACTTTACTGATGAGGTTTTGATATTTATGACTTTGAGTGTTGGTAGTATCGAGTTTGGGCAAGTCTTCTCATCCAATACAGACGTGAATTCGGTACCACTGACTTTTGGTGTCAGTAGTATCGAGTCTGTGAAGCTCGATTGTACCTAAAAATGCACACGAACGTGGATAAGTACTCAGGATGAATATTAAACCATCTTAAATAGTAAAAATCATATAATTTATAGCATTTAGACATAACAAGCCATTGGTAGCATTTCATGCATAATTAATCAAATAAATTACAATTAAACACATAAAATCAATGAAAATATGCATGTGAAAATGAGTAAAAACACATGCATCAAACTCCCCTAAGCTTAAATGTTGCTCGTCCTTGAGAAACACTCTCTTAGATCTATTTGATGTAAGTCAGCCAAAGGATATAATGCATGAACTCTTTTTTTAATCATATCTACCAAACAATCCCTAAACCGGTCTTCAATGACCACTGAACCAATAACTGCTATACAACGACAAAAAATTTCCGTAGAAGATGTCCACCTTTTAGATCAATGAACAAAATCAAGAAAGCAGTTAATATCATAATTATTCAGGAATTTGCTTGGTACACTATGTGATTCCCTAGTCTAAATTGCTCTCTCCTAACTACCAACTACTTGGAAGAAGATCTTCTTATACGAATGGATGAGGAGATAAACCATTTTCGTGGCCTACCAATGAGAGCAATTAATTATATGAGATAGGTGGAAATTGAAATCACAACTACATCCAACTTATTTATGCAAAAAGAATGATGACCTACATGAGTGAAAAGAATGCCATGCATGAATCCTATTCGTTTTTTAACACATGATGCATGTATGAAGGTATCTCATAAAATAAATGAGATTGTCAAGAACAAACAAATGTTTCGGGTGAATTAATTCATCTCTTCAAGAAGACTCAGAGACATACTTTCTCCATAAGAAATTTTGATATTGATTTTTTTCTAGCATATAATTTTTCTTATCTTCAGCATGATTGGGTTTATGCTCGGGCTTTTAGTTCATACTCTTTTTTTCTTCTTTTTTTGATGTGGAGTTATGTCTCTGGTTCAATCTTCATAAACGGATACTAAAATCCACATGACACAAGAAATGCGTGCTATGAAATGTATGTAATCTACATGCAATTGCTATGCAACTAAGATGATATACACTAAAGTTTTTCATGCATACAAAAGAAATGTTTTCTTCTTTCTTTTTCCGAGTGCAAGCAAGAATAAGATAATACATCATGTCACCTATTATTCCATGCAACACAATCAAAAGAAATAAGTTGGATTACTCATTCATCTTGAGGCGGTGAATCAAAATTGGATGGAAAATATGAACAAAATCACATAACTAAGAGACAATGCCTTTCACAGGATTATGAATGTCCCTCTTTAATGACCTATGCATAGGGTAATCTTAAGGTTTCTCTCTTAGATTTCCATTTAATATCTCGTTAAAGGTTTGATCAGCTTAGGCTCAACAACATCTTCATTCACATTTACCAAATGATTCAGATGTTAATTCATATCCTATATCCTAGAGCTGACTTAACCAAACAATTCCTCAAGTGGTGTTATGGAAAGATGTTGCAATTAAGCTAATAATACATAACCATTTCTTTACACAAACACCTATGAATACAATCTATACAACATACACAACCATGCATTACTACTCCACGATTACACTAGATATGTGTGGACCCTAACATTCCATAAACAAAAATAAAAATAAAACAAATAAGATAAAAATGCAATAAAAACTAAGATAGAATGTTGTTCTAGCAGCCCACCTCCTAAGATTGAATAAGACTATGTCCACATACTCAATAATCAAACTCAAGAGGTGGAATAGCGGTAACATTTCTCAAAATGAAGGTGGTAGTTGTGTCATGCTGGGATCATGGGGAGGAAACATCCCCTGAAAATATAGATCTGACAGTGGCATCTGTGGTGGCTGCGGTTACCCTCCAAAGCACCCCTAGTTATAGTAATGGTCAAAGAAGGGTTGTTGATATTGCTCCATCCATTGTAGGTGAATGTGAACATTCTCTTAGTTGGCTAAGAAAAGGCATTCATTCTCATATATCGTCTGTTGATTTTGGTACAACCATCTTTGTATATCCTACATACTAGCTAGCATCACCTGATGTTGCTGCTGTCCTGTCTAGATCTCATGTAGGATCCTATACACACCCTCCGTGTTGTATGGTTCTTGTTCCTCCTGAGAAGGGGGGGGGAATGAAATCGAGGCAGTGTAGGTGCGGTCCCGTTTGTGCAGGACCTCTCTCCAAGTGATGGGGATGGTGGCCTCCACTTCCTCAACCTTTTCATCAAAGTTTCTCTCATCACCTTGCTACTCTTTGTCATCATGAGCTCCTACCATGGGTGTGTCTTCTTCCTCTCCCTCATCCCACGACCACCGAAGATGCACCACTCCTTATGGGTTGAAGATAGGGTCAGGAAAGCTATTCTCCCAGAACCGTCCTTGACGTGTGCAGCTTGCATACACCATGTTATGGTGTAAGCTGAGGAGCCCACCTTGCAAAAAAGTTCGAGGTCCAATTTCTTCATAATTCCATCATCTTGAGGGTGGACAAGTTAAGGTGGAGATGCAGCACAATTGGGGTGATAAGACCCCCAAATACAATCGGCACTTTCCTCTTCACATTGCGCCGAACTAAGATCATATGGAGGAGAAGGAAGGACCCAAAGTTGACAGTTTCCCCCTCCAATATCCTATAGAGGAAGTAGAGGTATGCCCTTTGAACCTTCCCTTGGGCTTGTCCAAAACAAGTGAAGATAGTGTTGGTGTAGAGGCGCTAAAGAACTTGAGCAAAGGGGTGCTCGATGTCAGTGACAGAGTTGATGTGCCAGCTGATGCAAAAGCCTTTTGGCACCTCAGTCACCTACTCTCAAGCCAGGTCGTAGTCGAAATCTGAAGGGGCCGAGCTTTCTGGGATGTGAGTCTAGTTGAAGATGTATTTGAATGCCTATAGAGTGATGGAGTAGTTGGTGTTGAAGAGGAAGAAACTGACTTTGCCCTCCCTCCATTCACCTCCTAATTATTGCTCGGGGGAGACAAGAACCTCCAGTGATGCCAAGAACTCGAGGACGAGTTTCGGGTAGGCCTTCCAGTCACTAAAGAAAGGGTTATCCCCCTCCATTAGTTGGCGTTGAAAAAACCCACCGTAGGTTTTTGGTGAAGCCTGCTCATTCAATCAAGGTGTGATCCCCATATCATGTTGGCACTATCATCCTCGTCTGAAGCTCTTCTACACCTTCTCGATTTCTGAGGATGGATGTTGAATGTGTTTTAGTCGAGAGATTAACTCTCCTTGCTCCACCAATGTAGAAGGGCCTCTCCTTGGATCCATGTTGATGATGCAAGAAGGAGGATGAGGAAAGAGAGGATCAGTGAAGATCGTCAGTGCCCAGTGCAGCTTTTCTCTGAGTTGCAGGAGGTGTGGAGGAAGTGGGGCAGAGAAAATGGATTCACGACCCGTCCTTATATAGTTGAGTCAGATAGAGGTACTACTACTGACTTTTATGTCGGTAGTACCGATACTCATCGAGGAAGCAAAAGTGTGAATGACCTGTGAGTCGTTCCAAAATCTGATCAATGAAAGGTAAATGAAAATGATCCTTTAATGTGATGGCATTCAAACATCGGTAGTATATGCAACCCTGTCATTGACCTAGTTGAAATCAACTCATTAGCAACATTATTTGTGAAGTTATCCCCCCTTTCTTAGGATCTACTTGTGTTGGGATAACCCACATAGAATCTAAAATTGCATGAATGATACATGCCGATAGGAGCTTGTCCACTCCTTTATTCACTACCTCAGTCATGATCTGGTTGAGTCGTAGCTGAGGTTGAACTATTGCCTTAGCTCCTTATTCCATCCAAATTTTGTGCTGGAACAAGCTTGGAGAGATACCTTTCATGTCTTCTATAGACCACCCAAAAGCAGCTAGGTGGTTCTTTAATACATTGAGTAACTACTTCTTTTCTTCACCGCTCAAGGACGATGATATGATCACCGGGAGCTTCTCTTCTGTAGCCAGGAGAACATACTTCAGACGTGGCAGCAACAACTTCAATTCCAACTCAGGTGAGCTCAGCATAGATGGGACCAGTGGTGGGGGAGGTGGTCTGAAATCTTCAAAATATCTTGTATAATAGCAGGTACCACCTTCAACATCAATACAAACTCCTCTAGAGAGAGGCTGCATGTTATGTCCCCTACTATATTCATCAAGCATGCTTCCAATGGTAACTTTGGATTTGTCTACAATAAGGAATTAGTAGTGACCTCTTCTATGGTAATTAGATCATAGTCTTCTTTTCTATCATCTGGGTAACACATTGCTTATTTTAATGAGATCACCTTAGTGTATTCAATTATATCAACTTCTAGAGTGTCTTTTTCCACCTTGGTCATCACATGAACCATGTCAAGGAATGGTTTCCACAGACACAGACAAATCTTTCCCTCCATGTACTGCAACATGTTGCACTATGATGTATCCCCTCTTTCTTTTGAGTTCCCAAGCATCTTAATCTTAAACCAATCATCATGGGTGCCAATGGTCAGACGTCCTCTGTCCATTTCTAGAATCATATCAGTAGTGGCTTGGAATGGCCTACCTAGAAAGAGTTTTCTGCCTTTATCCTCCTACATTTCCATTACCCCAAAATCAGTAGGAAAAACAAATCTATCCACTTTCACTAGAACATATTCACAAATGCCGTATCGCCTAACCATAGAGTTATCTTCCAATTCAATAGTCATACTACTTTTCATCGTCTCCTTAATACCTAGCTTCTTGAAAGTTGACAATGGCATGAGTTTGATTCTAGCCCTTGAGTCACATAGAGCTTCACTGAACTTGGTCTTTCCTATAAAGCACGTGATGTTGAAAAATCTAGGATCTTGTTTTTTAGGAGGTAGTGTTCCCAGAATAATAGAACTCACCTTCTCCTTTAACACCACCACATCAGCCTCAGGTATCCTTCTCTTCTTATTGATTATGTCTTTCATGAACTTTCCATACGATGGTATCTGCCCAAATGCATCAATGAGTGGAATATTGAGAGATAATTTCTTGAAGCCATATAAGGGTTTTTGGGATTGTCATTTTACTTTGGTTTCCTTCAAGCTGGTTGGAAAGGGAAATGGGGTCACTGGTGTCCTCTGTTGAGATGGGACATATGCTTTTGATCTTGTATCCTCCACCTCATCAATGTTCTCCTCAGTTATATTCTCCTATTCCAGCACATCTAATTTATCTACATATGCTATCATAGTCTGAGTTGTTGTACATGTAACTTCATCTACATCTGAGCCTATTGGTGCATCATTGATCAACGTCTTACCACTATGGAGTAGGACTACCTTGACGTGTTGATTTCCAGAAGGCACGTTAGTATTTTCTGGGAACCCCTGCTGGTTTGGCTACTTCAATGTACCCACATTTGCTCCTATTTAAGAAATTTGAGTTTCTATGTTGCATATATGTGCCCCTTGATTCTGGAGTTCTCTCTGCGTTTGACCTATATGCACTTCATTTTGGCTGACCAACTTTCCAAGCATTTCTTCAATACGATCAATCTTCTTTTGTTCTTGTTGATATTATGCCTAGCCACTGAACTATTGTGGCTTGGGTTGTTGCGACTGAGATGGGTCTTTTTGGAAATTGTTGGGATCCTTCCATGAAAACTTAGGATCCTTCCTCCATGCATAGTCATTGCTCCTATATTATTGTTTTTGATGCACAAACTTGCATTCTTCATCTTCTTCTTTTGGAGGCGGTCCGTCATTAGTGCACAACTTTTATCAATCAGGTCTAGCTTCTCATTTAAGACAGAGATGACCTTGGACTCCCTGACACTTTTGATGGTTGTCGGAAGCTCTCTCTCATCGCCTCATGACTCATTCTTGGATATGTTCTTTAATATCTCATGAAATTGGAAGGGCTTGTTGTTCAGGAAGAAACCCACTCCTGCACTGTCAAGCGTGGTTCTCTCTCCCTTATGCAGACCATAGTAGAAGACCTTTTCTTGCCCCAACATTACAATACCATGATGAGGTACCTTTTGTAGCATTTTTTGGAATCTTTTCCATGCTTCAGAATAGGATTCGTCCGCATGTAGTCTAAAATTATGAATCTTCTTCACCAGGTCATTTATCTTCTGTAGAGGAAAATCATGCTTGAAGAAAGCGTTGATCATCTAATCCCATGTCTCGATACACTCATCATCAAGATTGTGAAACCATGACTTTACGGTGTTTTCCAGAGATGATGGGAATACTTTTGGATATATGACAATCGTCGGTACTCTATCTAGTTTGACCATATCATAGTTTTCAACAAAGTTACTAATATGCACCATCAGGTCTTCAGAACTGTGACCATGAAAAACTTGGGATTTTACTAAAGAGATCAACCCTGGACCGATATTGTAGCACCCACATTGATGGCTTGTCTTTTACTTTCTCCATTTTGAGCTGTTGTAGAAGAAACTTTGATGCTCTCCCATATCATCTACTCTTATGCTCCATCACCCATTTCTATTGACTCCAGTTCCTGTGGTGTTTCAGGTCTGTCAGGAGGAGGTGTCAGTGGTGCAGTTTAGTTGAATATATCTACAGATCTTCCAAATTCCCTTTCTCTATGAAGGAGTTATTCTTACCCAAAACTCGATGAAGACAACTCTCTATAATTGTGGGCTTGAGCATGCACCATACACCAGTAGATGAAGGTAGCAAAATAATTGTCTGAACAAAATAGTGGAGCTACAAACAATAATGATGTTATGATTCAACTTTAAGTGAAATAGAACTAAAAAAGGGTTGGCGTAGAGTGGATAACCACAACAGTCGTAGTACTAGATGTCGTTGTTTTCCTGGCAACGGTGCTAAAAACTTAACACGTGTTTACTGTGCGTTATACGCAAGTGAATGTATCAAAGTAATACAGACCTTTTGAGGCCTAAGTCGAACACAAGGAAACATTCTTTAGAATACTACTACTAACTGTGATCTAATCAGCTAGGCCAGTAAATATGAATTTTTTCGATTGAAGAAAATCAATTGCAGAGCAAAATAACCTTAAATATTAAGTTACTCATATTTAAGGGAATTGCTTAAGACAATGGTTTCACCACAGATAACATTGCAATTTACTCCCCACACTAATATGTATTACCCCTATCCCTGGATAAATATCCTGTAGCCAGAACTACCCACTCCCACAGTGTAGTTCACTACCTATTCTAATTCCAGTTCCATCTCCATAGTAATTGGTAGATTAGTTAGGTGCTTTACGATTAATCTCTGGGTTTCTCCTCCGATTTATTCTCCACCTTTACCAAGGGGTGCAATAGACATGTAAATCTATGCTTTTTCAACCCTTAACATCTCTTCCAAAATGATTAACGGTCTAATAATCTATCCATGGTGATCAAGCATAAACAAAACAAGACAACTTCATAGATTTATATCCAAAAAATAGGGAGAAAGATGATATTAATGCATGGAAATCAATTACAATGCATATCCGGGGTACTCTCAGATCCTAAGGAATCAAGGGGTTTAGCCCCGCATGATTTTCAATGACGAATACATGGCAAAGAAAGATATAAATGTAGGAAATATTAGAAAAACTAAAGTAACCCTGGAGAATGACTGATCTGGATGATCCCCTATATCGTGCATGCAATCTGTTGTCTTTCGACTACATATTCGCCTTCTAGAGGTGCTCAGATCGTCCCCGAAGAGGCCTTCGGTTCCTTTCTCTTCTCTTTTCTATCTCCGATGTCATGCAACGGAAAACTACTGCCTCCTCAGGTCTGACCGAACACCCCTTAAGTCATAGGAATCACTTAAGGTGTGAAATAATGCCTGTCATTATATTAAAGTACTATCTTCAGATTGCTTGATTGGGCAGACTCGGTAGTACCGACTGGAAAGCCGATAGTATCGAGTCTCTAGGGTATCGATGATTCATTACAATGTCAGTATTATCGACTCGTCTCGATAGAACCAAGTCTTTAGGTCGCTCAAGAATGCCTCTTTGATGCATTTTGGTAGTATCGAGTTGGTGGACTCGATAGTCACGAGTTTCCATGATTCATTCTTGCACTTTACTGACTAGGTTTCGGATACCGACTTTGAGTGTCAGTAGTATTGAGTCTGGGTGAGTCTTCTGGTCCTGTATTGATGTGAAGTTGGTAGTGTCGAGTCTGTGAAGCTCGATTGTACCTTAAAATGCACAAGAACGTGGATAAGTACTCGGGATGAATATTAAACCATCTTCAATAGTAAAATTCACATAATTTGATGTATTTAGATAGAGAAGACCATTGGTAACACTTCATGTATAATTAATCAAATAAATGGCAAATCAACATATAAAATCAAGGAAAATATGTCTATGAAAATGACTAAAAACCCATGCTTCACCTCACATCCCTCATGAGCCTTGTCTTGAGAAAAATTGTCTGAGTGGGCATGTAACACTTACCTAATTCAATAGAAGGAAATTCTCTAAGAGATTTACTGATCTTTAATCTCTTATCTAACCTAAAATACCCAAATACCCTTAGTCATGATATTATTAATCCTAGATAACCCTAAGTATTAAATATCATGAAAACCCATCATAATTGTGTACTAGAACAATCTTCATGAGGTTGATCTTGACAAATCAAGAAAAATCCATATGGAAACCATCATGATCTAAGACTTGTAGAATTTTTTATGAATTATCTAAGATTCAATAGAATCTGACCAATCATAGTCAAGATAAATTTGTATCTCAAACATTAAAATATATGGTGAACAAAGGGTGAAAATAACTGATGTACCATAATATATATATACATATACATATACATATACATTATACATACATACATATATATATATATGCACATATATTATATATACACATATATTATACATTATATATACATGAATATTATGTGTGACACATGGATCAACTGGGTTAAAACATGGCTTGAATCATCATGCGATATGAATTTTCAATAAGGGGCTTAAATTCTGATATTACCCTAGGAACTTCATGATAGGTAGATTAAGTGGAGAAAATGTGGCATGGCTTCTTCCTTGTTGACCATGGAGCAAAAACCACCACTGGGACCCCAAACTCCAATCAAAGACAGAGGCTAAAATGTTAACACGTAAAACCAAGCTGACCAAGGGATCCCTCGGGCTACTACAAACTCATCCATTCATCATAGAAGGTCCTTGTAGCTACAAAGATCCATGTCCATGACACCTCCATGTCTAAGACAAAGCATCAATGATTGAGAAATTAGAACAAAGCTATGGAGGTTGAAGCTCAAATATAAAGCTACAAAACTATATACTGAGTAGAGTATGTTTGACTAAGAAACTTTTAGGCATGCAAAGCATTAAAGATCCAAAACGGACATGAACACACATTTACTGATGAAGATTCTATTCCTTTTATTTACATCCCCTCAGTTTGGATTGGGGGATTTGAAGGATTTGTGTCGAACCCATGAGTGCTTCCCAGTTCTTCCCTTTGTGTGAGTAAGCCTACTCCATATTATCGACGAAGCTACTTGATCTATAGGTGGAACAAGTTTGTGGGTAAAATGATATGCAAGATAGTACCACTAGGTGACTCTAACATCCCTGACCTAGGATATGCCTTAACCCTGGAAGTTTTGCTTAATAAATTTAATTAGATCCTTAATTTTATCTTGTGAAAAGTAATTAAGGCTCAAGAGGAACTTATGTTACAATTTTGGTCTTGTTTGAACAATGTTGAAGCAATGTTTGCTTATTTTGGACTAAAGTGCAATTTACCCAAGTTGAGGGGTTAATTTGAAAATGTTACATGATAAAATGTTCCTTAAGTGTTGAGGCATCATGAGAATGAAAATGATGCAGAGGTATGGCTTGTGAAAGCCTGAGTACCAAGAAAGAGCTGATAATGCAATGTTTGTGCATTAAAACCTAGTTTTGGAGTAATGTGCAATTTACCCAAAACCTAGGGTTCAACATGAAAATTACCTCTTCCAGAGAGTCCCTAATAATTCTTGGCATCATATAGAGCAAAGAAAATGAGAGGGGTGTCTCATTTATATCACTTTGAAGGAGAGAGAATCTTGATATTAAAATAATCAAGATTTATGCATAATTGAAACCCTAATTCAATTTAATGCAAAAATAATTATATTAATTGAAGTGTCCTTAAAACAAACATGAGATGGTTGAATTTCCATATATGTGGACGTCCTTGTTCCTTGCAAAGGCAATGGAAATATCTAAGTGAGTTGAGAACCCACTCACATTAATAAAAGGAAAAGAAATATCCAGTAACTTATGGATATTAATATTAAATGGATTAAGGTGCTTAATTTGCTTTTGTTTAAATAATGGATAATTGAGAGTAATAATAGGAAATGAAGTTAACCTCGTATGTAAGGAAGAGGAGGGGGCAAGTGGCAAGGAAATGGAGGAGTTATCCCCTACTTTCTCTCTCTTAAATAAATTTTTAATAAAATGTATATATGCTCATTTATCCATGAGTTGAAAGGGTAATTTCGAAGGATGACCCCAGCCTGTAGGTAATCTCCATGGCCTTCTTTCACCATGATTTCATGGTGGAAATCAAAAATCAATTCATAATTTCTTCTTTTCTTCACTCAATCTTCAACTCTAGACAATCTTTTCACTCAAAAGCTTGAGGATAAGCCTTGTGATAGTTGAAGGAGCTTCATCCACCATTTTTGACGTGAATCTTGGAGATTTGAAGCTCATTTCAAGGTGGGTTATATAACTTGAACCCTTATTCATTGTTATTGCATTGAATTCCTCAATCCATTAAGTTCAATTATTCTTCTTGAATTTCCTTTGATTAATTGATGCAACTACCATGATAATGGAAGTAGATTTCGAAGGGTTGAATCTTGATGATGATGACACCATCTTAAGCACACACCTCAATAAAAATATATGCAAACACTTTCATCAATTAATGGTCTAAACGGTTTCACCAAACCGTTTGGTGACCAAACAGTTTGCAAACCGTTTGGAGGTTGAGTTCCAAACCATTTGGGATAGTTGACCGAATTGAAGGGTTGACCAGAAGTAGAACATGTTGGATGATGATCCAATGGATCCAATTGAATGATTCAATGATTGGACAATCCATCAATTAACAACCCTAATTTAATTGATTGAAGGAATCATCAACTGAACCCTTTCAGTTTCAAGCTAACTTGGACCAAACGGTGTTGAGATTGTTTGAGTCCAAATGGTCTTGAAGCCGTTTGGGATCAAACGGTCTGAGGACCATTTGGAGTCCAATGATTAATGGTTGTGATTGTGGGTTGAAGGTCCAAGGATCATATATCGATGAACTTCAATGATTCAATTGATGAAGGAATTGTTGATGCAAAACCCTAATCGGTTTAGTTAATTGAGGACACCATTTGGACTTTCGGTTTCAAGGGCAGTTTCGACCAAATGGTCTTGAGACCATTTGAGTCCAAACAGTCTTGAAACCATTTGGGGTCAAACGGTCTCAGGACCGTTTGGATTCAAACAGTTTCAAACCGTTTGGAAAATTAATTGTCAAAATTGTTTGGATGATTCAATGTGATCAAGTCAATTGGAAACCCAAGGTGTTGAAAGATCAAATGACCCTATGGTTGTTACTGATGTATCTCAAATATAATCACTAGGGTTGTAACTTTAAGGTACTAAGTGATTGGTAACCTTAAATGAGTTAATCCTTGAAGCTTAAGTAAGTGATATTTCAATACACTATGTCAATCCTAATTGAATGTACTTAATTGAAAGGTTGATTGACCTAATCTAACCAAGTTTGACATAGTCAACATCCTAGAGAGGATGAGAGAGATAGGAATCCATACATGAAGGATAATCATGTAATGGTTAAGCCTCAATACTTTCAAAATGAATAGAATATGTATTTAGGGTATGAACCTTAGTAAAGAGATCATGAAATCCTAATCGAGTAGGTTAATGAGCCCTAACCCTAATTTAGGGAAATTTTGTGAGAAACCATAATCTAGGGTAATAATGTAACCCTAATAAAGGGTGAATATATGAGAAACCCTAATTATGGGTAATGGAAAGTGAAACCCTAATTGGAATGAATAGTAAACTCTAATTATGGGTAACTGAATGTAAACCCTAATTATGGGTAATGGAATGTGAAACTCTAATTGGGATGAATAGTAAACCCTAATTATAGGTAATTGAATGGAAACCCTAATCTAGGGTGATGCTATGTGAAACCCTAATCTAGGGTAATGTCATGTGAAACCCTGATGCAATGATGTGATGTGAGACTCAAATCTAGGGTGATGCTATGTAATGATATATGAAACCCTAATGATGGTATAATGGCCAATACACTAAAGTAGGGTGTGGCTATTATATTCAAGTAAGATGAGAATGTTACACCCATGAAGGGTGAAATTGATAAACCATATGAACGGTAAGGTTGACACCTTAATTGGTGAGGGTATAAGCCATAAGATGATGCCTAGATCATTATACATCTAACTCTATACATGTGTTTAACTTGACACACATGTATAAAACCTATACAACTTACAAAGGTTTGGGTAAGACACTCTTAGGAGTGATGAGTGTAATACTAAGTAATGTTGTGGATAATATCCTGAAAGCTAAAATGTCTAAAGTGGTTGATAATGGTTAATTCTATATCAACAATGCCTTAAACCATTAGACAAGTCCATATCATTAAAGATAGTTGGACAATTCTAATGTGTGACTTATGCACCACATGATAAGGTGATAGGTTAGTGGATAAAAGTATTGAGAGGGAAATACCTTAATACAAGATAAATTGGTAAACTCAGGTCAGATAGAAGTGATGGGAAACATGATACATTAAGACATGATAGACATCACATTTAGCACTTCAGGATTGATATACCTTGATGCACCTCAAATCCAATATACTTGGATAAGAAACACATAAAGGGTGTTATGTAAATTGATACAATGAAATGTAATGAGTTTGATATACTTTGATAAGTATAGGCTTATATACCTCAAGAAAGGAGTTAAGACAAACTAATGAGTATGATGTAATCATACCATGGTAAGGATGAGAGATGAACTCATACCTTGAATTGATAATCATTAATGATATATGATGAGAGTAATAAGGATGGATGCTCCTAGAGGAGTGGAGCAATGAATTAAGGTTGGATTGATAATATGAACATGAAACCCTAATTAATGTGAAATGGGAAACCCTAACTCTAATTTTGAGTAATGGGATGGAATACCCTATTTGATAGTAAACCCTAACCCTGGTAAGGGTATAGTGGTGTTAATATTGTATTGCATGGTGTAGTATGTTAATGTTGCTTAGTGAGAAGTAATAAGATGTTCATTGGCCTTATGTGCCATTATGTTATTGTTTCTTAGTGAGAAATAATAAAATGTGCAGTGGCATTGTGAGCCATATGAACAAGTTGTTGCCTAGTGAAAGGTGACAAGACACTTAATGGGCCTTGTGAGCCATGTGAGATGCTTGTGTAACAAGTATCATGTATACCTTGGCCTGAGGACCTAGAGGTAATAGTTACCTAATAAGTGGTAACAATGTTAAGTGATGAACTAAGGGTTTTGAATACCCAGATTTGATAAGAATGATAATGATGTTGTTAAGAAATGAGAATTTCCAAGTGAAGAGATAAAGGATTAAGATCCCAATGTATTATACGTTTTGGTAAAGTAATTGATAAGAGTTTTACATGTCTCCTTGTAGCATTTTTCATATTATTTCATGTTTGAGAACTTGATTTCTGACTAAAAAAAGAATATGATAATGTACTTAATTAATCAAGAGAAATCATATCATGTAGAGCCCTGACCATAGATCCATCAGTGTTAGGATTTGCTGATGGTGAAACGGGTTGCTCCGCGGCATAACCCGGAATGCATATTTTTGAATATGTGGGGGTAATGGGGAAATATATCCTTATGTCCCATAGGATTGGATGTGTGCCATACCCTATGCATGGGATTGGATGTGTGCCATAACTCCTCTGTGAGATACTAGGCATTAGCTACGAGCCATTACCGTGAAAAGAGTATATGTTGTGTGCTACAACTCTATAGCAAAGATGCCAACATACCCTAGAAAGATATATAGTAGAGATACAAGATGTCCTGCATTTTTGTACTCGTACTGACCGAGATAATGAGGTCTTGGAGTCTGGCTCTTCCATTGACCTATATATACCGATGCCTAACATAATTGTGGTTGGTTGGAGTATGAGCGGTATAACTCATCTCCTCAGGGCTTAAGTATGATTGTGAAATGTAATCAACCATCTATCATATTTTCTTTTGGTTGAAATACGAGAATCACTGGTTGATGTTAATTACCTTGCTTAATCTATCCTAGATGGATAAATGTTATATATGATCTTTATTTCCTTATTGAATAAGGGACATGCTTCTCTATCATGTTATAGCTGAAATGCTTTGAATATGAATAATGCTCTAATCTAATTAGACACTGAGCTATCTGTTGTTGAACATAAATGTTTCCTCTGCTCAGTTTTATTTTAATAAATTGGAATAATGATATTTTTGGCAGAGAGTTATATCTCTCGCTGGGGCAATTTACAATTGTCTCACCCCCGTGGGAACCAACATTTTTAGGTGGACGCGGACGAAGAGGCAGAAATAATATTATAAGAGAAGAACAACAACAACAGTAGAGACAACTGTGCTATTTCAGGTGGAGATACAATCTGTCATGATATGTAGATAAGAGTCTTATGTGTCGTCTCTGTACTCTCGGGTCCTAGGATTCAGTGGCTAGTGTTTTAATGAATCGATCTGAGATTTTGGTTTGATGCCTCGAGGGTTTATGTTGCCTATGTAAAAATTTAACAGGACAACTGTCATATGTAATCCTTGAGAAGAGATGGTACCTGACATGTACTTTATGAACCATGATGTATTTGAAATACTTAAGTTCTTGTTAAAAGAGTTTTCCTGTGTTTGGATCTCACTGAAAAAAGTTTTAATTTTTAGTGATTTTTCAGAAATCTGCTGTTAACGTTTGCTTCCGCATGTTTCTATTGTGCACTTGTTATCTTAATGAAAGCGGGTCATCACAGTGACGCTTGGGAAAGATCCATCAACTCAGTTAAATGGTCCCTTCCATACCAATTTTGCTGAGAATTCACATGTTTTGTGAACAACTCTAGAAATTTGAAGAGGAAGATGATATTGTCTCGATGAATGGGGTTAAATGTAATGACCCCACCCCTCAGTAACCCCAAATTAAGGAAGTCTAAGAAGTTGGTGACGTTATCCCAAAACAAGATCAACTGGTTTTGCATAAAATAAAAAATAATTAACAAATTCTACAAAAACTAAGCTTAAACAGGATAAAAAATTTCTTTTCACATTCCTTTCAAATATAGGAGTTTGGAATTGTTCCCAAAATAGAGTTATATTTAATGAAATCCTCCAATATTAATTTAGGTTTATCCTTCAAATGTCACTTTAATGTTCATCCACTTTCATGTAACCCTAAAATGCCGACAAACAAAATTCGGTCAGTATAACAGGTTATTCTCGTATGTGGGGGAACCAAAACTTACACATATATTGTAACAACATATCTGATAACACCCAAATTTAGGCATTTAGGCTAAGAATTTAGGTATGATTTTGTGTCATTATAGATTTAATATGCCCAAAATAACCCATGTTTCTTATCTTTCAGTAATTTGTATCTTTTATAGATAAAGTTGCTCAAGTAGCCAATTTTGGGACTTGCAGGAACCGAACCCAAAAAGACATCTATTCTCAAAGACTTCTCCACTACAAATTGTTTTTGTAGCACAACTAGGACTACAACTGCGACCCCGGTACCCACTCATTATCGTGACCGTGACTATGGGGTACACTACGACTACGATCGCGGTATTCACTCGCACCACGACCAAAGATCCCCGCCACAATTCCAGAGCTAACCGTAGTCGAGGCCTACACCTCAATCGCATATCGAGCCTTGACCATGGTGAAACCACAACCTACACCTCAACCGTGGAAGGTGGCTGAAGCAGAGACCATGACCCACGGTCATCACCATGGCCAAGGTGATCAAGACTGTGACGTGGATCACAACTAGGACATGACCGCCTATAAATACCCTCCCGTCTACACCTAAAGAAGGTTCGGATCTGGGGAGTTTTTCCACCTTGTGGTCCCGACGTGGTGATGATCCCAGAGCCCCGTGAGAGAGTTTGGAGGTCTGAGAAGGCCAAAGAACTCATCCTATACCCCATCTCTTCAGCTGGCTTCCATCCACCATCACTTCCACCTCAGTCCACCCATTCCCCACCATCTCCAACCATTTTTCCTCCTACGTGCATCCACCAAGCTGCTGTTTGAGGTGGATCTAGAGAGAGAGGAGGCCAAGGAGTCCAGGAGATCAAGGAGGACTACCTAAAAGATGAGACCAGGTCTACACAGAGGCTCGGGAGCGAGAGCCACCTCTTCTCCGCGGGCTATATCTTCTCTTCTTCTCCTTTCTTCTATTATTCTCTTTTGTTTCTATACAAATGATGTTCTTCAATCTTTGTTCGGTGCCAACTATGCTTGTCCATGGCTAGTTGAGCTCCTTCTTGGCTATGTAGCTCGTTTTGGGCATGTTTATGTACTTTTACCTTAAGTAATTAGTTTTATTTCAAATCTAGTATGTTTTCTATTCTATCTTCTCTTTCTGGTTATGATCGCTGGTTTGGTTGATCTCTTTCTTGCTTGGACCTCTATTTCTTCCTATATCGAGAGATTCATTGTAGAAATAGAGAAGAGAAGGTAGTTTGAATCTGAATCTGAGAGGAGGACAGTTCAAGGTGATCCCTACTCCTAGCACCTTGGAATATCCTAGACCTGAGAGTATATCTAGGATATTCTAGGGTGTTGATCGGTCGTCATCGAGAGAGGGTTCATGACATTGATGGGTTTTAGTCATGCTTCATGAGAATGACTGGGATGAACCCAAGGATCAACTACCACAGTACATATTATGTTTGGACATAGATTTCTTGCTGAGGTGTTTGAGGGTTGTCTATGCCCAAGAACGGGTGCATAGACTGTCCAATTTGTGGTTACATAGACAGGAACTCCTTCTCTCTGATTAGGAGAATCTTTCAGGCCCTGTTTCATTTTCTTTTCCTTGTTTAGTGTTGTGTGATTTCTACATCATCTTTTCACATACTATCACACACAAATTTTGTACATTCTGATATTATTTGGCCTCTAATCATATTACTTTTACCATCTTTTTGTTACTTTACTTATCACATAACTTGAATTGCAGATATGTCCCAAAATAACTGATTTCAGAGCTTAATTCTACTAAAACAACAGAATGCATGGCTTGCAGGCTAAATGCACGGCGTGCATCGCTCGTTTCTCCCAGACAGCAGAATACACAACGTGTTCGGGTCTCGAACACGGCGTGCGAGCTTCCAAAAATGTGCAGAAAAGCAATTGCACGGCGTGCACCTGGAGCGTCAAGCAGCCAAGATAACTTCTGGAAAGTTGCATGATGTGCATTTCTACGGCGCACGTCGTGCGCAGTACTATCTGGAGCAACCGACAGGCCAAATGCACAGCGTGCACCCAGATGCACGACGTGCACCTCGCAGTTTCAACAATTTTAAAAAATATGAGTTTTGTTTAAATGAAGGAGGGAACAGAAGGGGCAGTTACATTGGGTCATTTCAAAAGTTTTTCTCATCCCAGAGCCAGAGGAGAATAGAGGGGGGAGATTTTGGAGAGATCTAAGGTGGTTTCTAGCAAAAGGAAGCCATTTCTTCCTCTCTTCTTCTCCATTGTCTTCTCCAAGGTGTAGCCAAGCTTCCCCAACTCCGTGCAGCTTCTTGGGAAAGGAGCTAGTCCATTTTAGTGCAGCTAAAGAAGGAGAATTTCATCCCCAAGCCAGAATTCCTCCTTCTTGTGGTAACAATTTCAAATCTCTTTATTTTTCCTCCTCTAGATCATGTTTAAAACTAAATTTTCTGTAACAAATCTACAAGGCATGGTTATGGACGAGTAATTCTCTTTCTTGGGCATGGGAGAGTAGCTCCCATGTCATAGTATGTATGGAACAAGTAATTTTGTACTAAATGCTATGCTTCTTGTTTTCTACCATGAAAGTACCGGTTTATTCATCTCTTGCATGTATTGCTGGCCAATTTATATGCCTGTTTTGTACTTTCTTGCTTGATCTGGGAAGATAGGTAGGAATGTATGGAGGTACCCTTCTTGGCATCTCTTTCTCTACCACGGGAGTGGAGAGAAATGAGTTCAGGAATATTTTGTGATCAAAAACAAAATTTATACACGAGAGTGTAACTTTGAGTTGCGATCGTTGCACTTGCATCAGGAGGTGAAATGTAATCTTTTCCATTAACAAGAGTTTATGTATGTTTAAACTATCATGTTCCTGTGATATGCTATGATATGTGAGTGAAATCCTAATGTCCAAGATCCATTAATATATGAATCTAAACCTTTTCTAGTAATCTTTTCGTTTGTTTGTTTCAATCTGAATTTTTTGCATTTAGATAAGCATAACCATCTCTTTTAAACCGATCTAGATTGTTGAACTTTAGTGATGTTGCGCTCAATTAATTACTTAAGCTCCTTGTGTTCAACCTCGACTATACTACCTCCGTATACTTGCAGAGATTGGTTAAGTTGGGTAAACTATCCTTGTTTGGATTTAAACTCATTAGTCTAAATAACCAACATTTAGCTATAATTCGTGACAACCCGCTAGACTAGTTCTAGCTCCCCACTTTTATCGACTATCGTCTTGGCTTATCTAACTCAAGAATGAATTATCAAGCATCCTAAACATCACCATGTCCCTGCGTTCGAATGTGTATATCTACTTTGGCCCCATAATAAAGTTGCAGGAGTCCCTGAATGTTTCATGTTATAAATTCAAAGGTTTGATTCCTTCTGAATCTGCCTCCTCTTTGGACGAGCGATTCAGGCTGATCAATATTTTGGTGTCATTACTAGGGATGTGGTTTTCCACGTTTACATGCCTAAAAGATTTTGTTCTGTCACTTTTAAGCTTGCGTATACATGCATAGTTTTTCTTTTGTTTTAAGCATACTTGTTATATATACTGAATAGCTTTCCTTTTTCTTATACTTTTTTAGCCATGGATCTTGCTTCTACAAGAAAAGTTATCTTGTCCACCTATCCTCCTGTATTTTTTTGCAGTTCCGATTGCTAGCAAATAATTAAAAGCTTTGCCTTACAACTCGTCGAGCTATATTCACCCCCACCACCATCATATGTAGACGCTCCAACAACGGAGACTACTAGTCAGCCCTCGACTTCTATGCTATAATGGGATTAAGAACTGATTAATGTAGTAGAGTTAGCTGGAGAGAGTGTCAACACACTCACCTCCTTAGCTCATCATCTCCAAGAAGATGTCGATCCACTCCAAGAACTACTAGAAAGGTAGGATCTCCAACTTCAAGTAGCCACTAAGATAACAAATTGCAGTAGAAGTCTACTTCAAACTACTGAACAAGGATTCTTCCAAGCACGTCAGTTTAATACAAAGAGTCTGCCTCAAGGGTGCTAGGCAGAATCGACGGATCTCAGAAGTTTGGCTACCTAAGTCTAACAGCTTCATGATTGAAATGTTGAACAAGGCAACAAGCTTCAAGAGTTCACCAATTCAGCTTGCACAGAATTGCAAGCACCACCACCATACAACGAAGATTTTAGTCATAAAGATCAATTCATTGGGTCTGAATAAGAGTATGACTTGCCATCTGATTTAGATCATCTATTGGATTCATTAGGATTTTTTTGTGAAGACCAACCCATCTGGGAAATCCCTTCATTTCATCCAGATGACTCATCTTATCAATGAATGGAAAATACAAGCCACGAGCGTGAATGGTTTTATGATGACAATGATGAAAACTCTTGTCCTCGCTATAACAGTCAAACAACCTCACAGTAAGAGGGTTGGTTGGAGGAATCTGAGTCAGACATTGATCCAGACTAGAGTGATAGCTCCCACATTGAGACTTGTCACTTATCCTTGAGTAGTACCCCATCATGTTTTGGAACAATTTGTTTAATGATGACGAAAACTGCTCAAGTTGGAGCAGTAAATACACTAATGACAACGAGTTAGAACAGCATGAGCCAACATTTCCCACCATTCCCCTAAAGGGCTTGGTGGATATCAATAGGGTGAGATGGACAATCCACTACAACATGGCTGATGGGCAAGAAGACACCCTGGATCCCACAAAAGGTGATAAGCTTGGGGTAGAAGAACCACAAACAGATTCTTTTGGGGGTACTTCTTGTTCAGAAGACAATTAGATGACTCATACTGTAAATAAAAATTTATCTGAACCTCCGACCTCAAGTATAGAGATGGAGATATAGGAGATGGGTCCTTCAAAAAACATTCAACCTCTTCTCTCTGTCTCATCCTATGTCGACATCTTGGGGCCGTCCTATTTAGATTCATATTCTGAAAGCTGCCTTGAAGATAAACTACCAAGGAATTCATCCCAACATAGTTTGGGTGAATCTCGACACAAGGGTGTCTTCTCCGTCTGGCCAGATTTTATCCCTCTCTCCCAGAGTCAGAGGGGGTCACCTTTCCTTAGGCCCTTCCACTACACCATAGGCACAAGCATTGAGATATAGGTAAGTGGAACCCAAAAAGTAAGGATTTGGAATCCTAGTGTAGGAGTTGTGGGGAAACCACCCCCTACTTCCTACACAACTTTTCTTTAATCTTTACTTTACTTTTCACATACAAATAAAGCCAATTTGATTTTTATCTTTCCCCTAATAGCTAGAAATATAGTTTATTTTGCGTCATCTAGTTTTCTTCTAAATTTTTGATGCACTTACATCTTCGCAACCTAACAACAACTTTTGGTACATCTTTTTATCATATTTCCTTGATTTCCCCTCCTTGGTGTTTGATTCAGGTTTTGTCCTCTCTAGGCTCCACTCTCTCATCTCCCCTGCATAGTATAGCAAGGACCGCGACCGCAACCTACTAGCAAGACCGCGACCATGGTACGCAAGGCCCAAACAAGCTTTTTACGGCCTAGACAGACTAACATGTCAGGTTGTCTCTACATTTTTGACCGACTGTTGCTCTTTTGACCGAGCTTTTTCACCCTTTAGACTGAGTCTTCGATGCTTTTTCTAGTTTTTCCAATGTTTTGTTCGCGACCTCACACATTTCACGTAAGGGCGGGGGCCTAGAGCCCGGTCTATATATATACCCCCGTGTCGAGACGTCGCCTCCTTGCCTCAATCACAGAGTCATCTCCATCCCCACACTGCTCTCCACTCATTTTTCCTTCTTCTCATTGTCCTCGCTGTAGGATAATAGGAAAGGAGCACGAGCATCAGCACCAGCAACTACAACCACAACTAGACCGTGATAGTGGTCTTTAAGTAGTGGTCCAGTAGCTCACCCACTGCATGCCTCGGGTAGCGTCAGGTTCTATGGTATTGATCACGGTCCCTTTTGTAACAAGCGGGTCGGCGATCAGAATGCCTTAGTGAGGAAGGTTGCGGTCTTCATGGTCATGATCCCATAGATCCAAGGGACCTTGTACACTTGGTCACGGTGTTCGACATATGCAGACTGAGGTATCAAGTTTTTCTTTACGAGTGCGACACCTTAGACCGTGGTCCCCTTGTTAATCGCGGTCGTGGTGATCAAGTAGTCAAGGTCACTGTATCCCAGCCTACATCACAATTGCGATCTCCTTGATCGTGATCACATAGGTCGCAGTACCAGGGCCAACCACAGAGGTCATGGTTGTTGATACCGTGATCACGGTCTTCACTGTGGTCATGATCCAGAACGTAGGCAGACTTGGTGCATCTTGGAGCAGCTACATCGACCTTCACCACAGTAAAGTCTATAGAGTCTACATCAATAGAATCGACACCATGGACGCCATGAAGAATAGCTTCAAAAAGCTTAAAAATTCCATTACAAGGAAGAAAGGGGAAGGAAGCTCCGAATCACCATCAAATCATGGGAGCCCCTACCCACAACATGCCTCTCAAACTATGAACCCAATATATGAAGATGAAGTTATGCTTTATGCATCAGGGTTCGGGTCACAAGAATTTAGTTCATACTACCGCAACTTGGTCGACACTCCTATGGATACCTACAGTGGTGAGTCAATGCAAGAAGCCTCCAGTGAGAGGATTTGGACAGAACGTCATGATGGTGAGCTCAAAACTTCGAACGGGTATCAAGAAGGCCCATCAGTTATTCACATGGCTTCATCCACAGAAGACCAACGTTGACAGTCAGCAGAGCATTCCACATACTTGCGACGGTTGACTTCCTCATGAGATTCTTTCATGGGGAACATATTCCACACAGCTAATAGCGATGTCAATCAAAGCTCACTCCCCTCTACCTTGTTTCAGAGCATAAAGAAAAAGAAAAAGTTTGATGCTCTCGTTAGAGACAAATGCAGACTTGAGGGCCCGAGGTATGCCGATCTAAGAACACTACTTAGACTTAGGATCCAAGAATAGGTCAAGATATATCTTATAGTTGTTGGCCTTGATGTGCTTGCATACGCACAATGCAATGCTTACCATAGACTCACTTGTGAGTTTTATGCCAGGCTAGAGACATCCATGGACCACCAACACACTGCATTACATATTCATCTCCTTAACCAGCCCCATGAGGTTACAGTGGAACAACTCAATATCTAGTTGTCATGTTATGCTAAAGACCGTGCTGAGATGACTAGAGGCTGACTGGAGACATGGGACCACAACTTTAATGCTTTCCAAGCATGGAAAATGCTTACAGGGGAGGAAAAGTTCGTGACTAAAGGCACTAAGGCCTCACACATCCACAACCCGACAATTTGTTATCTACACCGGGTAATAGAAAATTGCATCTTGCAAAAGCAAGAAATCCAAGGAGCACTCAGTTAAGCTAACCTCTACATTTTTTGGTGCGTGGTAATAGGATAGAAGGTGAATGTGGGGAATTTCATCATTCACCACATTCACAACTCTTTCAAAAAGCAAGTCCAATTCATACTGATGGCATGAATAATCACTCTCATGGCACGCCATCTAGGAATTGGAGATGTGCAGTTGGAACTTATGCCAAAAATAGCCGAGTGATCCAACTTAGACTTAGAACACTTGATCCACTCAGGAGTGATTAAACAGTGCAACACAAGCTATATATATATATATAATATATATATATATATATATATATATATATATATATATATATATATATATATATATATATATATATATATATATATATATATATCTTTGGTCACTACAAGCACAAGATTTTATTGCTAGCAAATGCAGAGTTTGCATGTAGAATGTCATTCATGGATGTCTCTCTTTTGGACGCCCAAGGTAACATTCATCAGACGGGCAGAATTGCAGGAGCTTCCACTTCAGCACCATCAGTGCCAGAAACTCAAGAGGGTGGGCAGCAGACGGGAACAACCTTCCATGGCATACCTTATCAGGGAGGATCTTATGTGGAAATACATACTGCAGATTACCCGCAACACCCTCAACAGGAGAAAAGCGCACCACATCTTTATTCAAAGAGCTTCTACGAGTTCATGACTGGTTTTAGAGCCGACTCAGGCAGACGGTTTGATACTCTGGAGTAGGATGTGAAATACCTCAGAGAGTGATTTGACATGACCTTCCCTCCACAGCCTCAACTGAATTATCAGTAGCCATTCCAACAACCCCTCAGGTCCTACTATCAGCCGGCCCAAGACTTCGAACAACCAACTCATTTTCAACAAGATCTAAACCAGAGATATGAGAATGAATCGAGCGGTTTAGGTAATCTAAACCAATATTTAAACAATGATTATCAATAGCAGCTGCCTACCACACCTTATAGAGTTAAAGAATCGCTCAAGGATGAGAAAGAATTTTAAGCTTGGGATGGTGGTCAGGGTGTACACCATCTACCTTCTGTTTCACTTTTTTCCATCTATTTCATAGCTTTCATGCATTTTTCCTTTGCTTTTCCTTTACTTGTAACGTAATTTTAAAAAAATCGTAAGTTGTAGGTTTGCAATTAAGGCTATGAAATGCAAAGCTTATAACTAAATGCTTATCTTTATGCCTAAGACTTTTTCATCTTAAAATGCTTGATCTATTGCTTGTCTTGCTCTTTGACTCTTTCCCTAAGTTCGGGAATGGATCTAAGGTTATGTAACTTTTTCATAGCTCAAAACTTCATTCCCTTAATCTACTTTGTGAATGAGAAATCCAAGGTATAGGACCATTGGAAAGAGCTAAAGCATGATCAAAGACTCCTAACTGTGTTCTCACAAGCTTGCCTCTATTCTAAGGATCCTTGAATCAGAGTTACTATTTTTCACACATATGTTATACAGATCATGATGAGTGTTGAGCTATAATCAAGCTGAAGTGTTTCCTTGATGGACTATGCGCTCTCTCACTTTAGATTGAGTCAAAAAGATGAAAAATTAAAGATTGACAAAAGAGGCTTGTCCGCCCACAAAAATCCCAAAAACATCAAAATAATGATCACCCTAGCCTACAAAAATTAGAATGCAGATAATAAAAGCATGAGAGTGAATAAATGATCATTGTTTCCTCATTTAGGAGAGTTGAGGATGGTGCCCAGCCGATGTATGACTATGCTCATGAATGCGGGTATGTTGTCCTTGGTAGTGCCACCCTAAGGCTCATTAGAGAGTCACTAGGAACCCCTAGGAGACCTATGAGATCATCTCAGTAGCAGGGTTGGTTCGAGCATAGTACGAGGAGTTTGTCTCACTACTCTAGGCCAACTGGTTCGGACTGCAGGGATTGTTGCTTGTTACATGGACCAAGATGATGTAGATCGGGACTCTCATAAGTCATTAGAGTCTTTTTGCTTCTTGTTGTCACTTCAGACATGAATAAGTGAGAAGTGCATCACTCCCGATTGGTATACATGAATTCATGATGATGGTTTATTACTAGTCACCCATGTGATCACCTATGTGACAATACTTTTATGTTGTATAACTATGATTCAAACCCTTATGAGTATCGAAAAGTTACAGTGGGCTAGCTTAATCTTGACCGGTTGCTCTTTGATCTTACATTTGTAGGTTTGTGCTCAATTGGTAGGGGTTTGTTCTGAAACAACATGGATCTGGAGAATTGATGTTTTAGTTATTTTTCTTAATCTTAGCATGTATCACCAAGCTTAATTTTGATGTTATCGGCTTGTTCTTTGAGCACAACCTTGCTTGAGGACAAGAAAAGTTTTAAGCTTGGGGTGGGAAATTTAGGCATATAGGCTAAGCATTTCGGTATGGTTTTGTGTCATTATAGCTTTAATATGCCCAAAATAACCCATGTTTCTTATCTTTCAGTAATTTGTATCTTTTATAGATAAAGTTGCTCAACTAGACAATTTTTGGACTTGTAGGCATCGAACCCAAAAAGACATCTATTCTCAAAGATTTCTCCCCAACAAATTGTTTTTGCAACAAATAGGCCATCACCGCGCCCGCGATTACTCTATATACCACGACCACGATCACGTTACCCACTCATCACTACTACCATGACTATGGGGTATACCGTGATGGAAATCGTGGTATTCACTCGCACCGCGACCTAAGATCCCCGCCAAAATTCTAGAGCAAACTGCGATCGAAGCCTACACCTTGATCGCGGATTGAGCCTCTACCATGGTGAAACCACAACCTGCACCTCAACCGCGGAAGGTGGATCAAGAACAAACTGTGACCAGTGGTCATCACCATGATTCAGGTGATCAAGACCGTGACCTGGAACAGAACTGGGACATGACCACCTATACATACCTACCCCTCTCCACCTAAACAAGGGTTTGGATCTGGGGAGTTTTTCCACCTTGTGGTCCCGACCTAGTGAAGATCCCAGAGCCCTGTGAGAGAGTTCAGAGGTCTAAGAAGGCTGAAGAACTTATCCTACGCCATGTCTCTTCAGCTGACTTCCGTCCACCATCGCTTCCACCTCAGTCCACCCATTCCCCACCATCTCCAGCCAATTTTCTACCTACGCGCTTCCACCAAGCTACTATTTGGGGTGGATCTAGAAAGAGAGGAGGCCAAGGAGTCCAGGAGATCAAGGAGGACTACCCAAAAGATGAGATCAAATCTACACGGAGGCTAGGGAGCGAGAGCCACCTCTTCTCTGCAGGATATATCTTCTCTTCTTCTCTTTTCTTCTACTATTCTCCTTTGTTTCTATACAAATGATGTTTTTCCATCTTTGTTCGGTGCCAACTATGCTCATCCATGGCTAGTTGAGCTCCTTCTTGGCTATGTAGCCCGTTTTGGGCATGTTTATGTAATTTTACCTTAAGTAAGTAGTTTTATTTTAGATCTTGTATGTTTCTGTTCTATCTTCTCTTTCTGGTTATGATCCATGGTTTGGTTGATCTCTTTCTTCCTTGAACCTCCATTTCTTCCTATATCGAGAGATTCATTTTAGAAATAAAGAAGAGAAGGTAGTTTGAATCTGAATTTGAGAGGAGGACGGTTCAAGGTGATCCCTACTCCTAGCACCTTGGAATATCCTAGACCTGATGATGAATGCATATTCATCATGATTTACAGTCACCTATTTTGAACCAAATCGATTCAATACTTTTGATTTCATCTCCTAAATCTCACCAATTGCAAGATTTCTTAATTGATTCAATTATCAAGAATATTAACTAGATTTATATTGATTTTATACATGTCTTGATGAAGTTCAAACATCATATGGAATTCACTCGAAGATCCTCTAAATTTTGGTTTTGACCGAAAGGTTTCACCAAACAATTTTCCCTAGCGGTCTACCCATGTGGTTCTGACCTCTCGGTCTCAGCCATTCATCAACACGATGCTCCTCTCATCATTCTACCTTAACGGTCTTGAACCATCCCGCCCCCTCAAACTATCTCAAAACTATTTGAGCAGCCACTTACTCAAGACCGATTGCATCCACCAAAACCATTTGGACACCAAGACCGTTTGGAGCCAAACGGTCCAAGACCATTTGGCCTCAAGACCGGTCAGAGTCAAGACCGATCAGACGAAGACTGTTTGGAGCCATATTGGTCCTACGACCGATTGGAGTCATACGGTCCCAAGACCGTTTGGCCTCAAGACCGTTTGGATGAGCAAGACCATGCAAGTCCTATCAGCTTCAAACCGTTTCAAGATAAAGACCGATCGATCCCAAGACTGATAGGATGAAGACCGTAAGGACGTAATCATGCAAGAATGTTTGGCCACCAAATAGTCTCCAAAACCATTTGGAGTCAAGATCGATCAAAATAGAAACTGTTTGAATAGAGAATCACGACCGATCAAGCCAAGACCGTTTGGATGTAAAACGGTCTCCAAGACCGTTCGGATGCCAAACAATCTTCAAAACTGTTTGAAGGCCATGAACACAAGACCGTTTGGACATCAAACGGTCCCCAAGACCGTTTGCTCCAAACCGATCGAGCAAATCATTAGAAGACCAAATGGTTTCCAAACTGTTTGGAAGGAGTTCATGCCAAAAATGTGAGGACCCGACCTGAGCCTATAAATAGAACCACAAGGGTCCTCATTTGGGCATCAATTCTTAGACGCCGAGAGGCTGCTAGAGAAAAGGATTGGCCACTCTTCATCCACACACTGCCACACCATCCACCTGCTACTCTTTCCATAGAGCAAGGAGAGGAAAAGAGAATGAAGGTGGAAAAGAAGCTGTACCCGGTCCACCTAGGTGGTTCTTCCTCTTCATTCAGATCTGCCCCGACGCAAAGTAGAATACCACATCATCTTCACCGAGCTGCGGCCACCTTCTTCATCACGCTCATGGCGGAATCTTCCCTATCTCTTCTTATTCTTCTTGTCTCTCACACCATGAGCGAGTAGTTTCTTTTCACTGGGGTGCGGGGACTAGCCCCGCTGCCCATGCTTTCATGTCTTTTCATTTAACATTCAAGGCAATGTAAATAACTTTTCTTTTCGTTGTTAAGCGTTCATGTTTGTAGTTTGGTTACCTTCTTACTTTTATCTTATTCTTCCCTATGTTATAAGATCTTCTATATGTAGGGTAGGATGGCGATTTATGAAATTGACCCCTTGACAAGTCCTTCTGATAGGGTTCCTTGAGGTAGTAAGTGCATGATCCGTTAGGGTACGATCCATCTAACCTACGGTGACAGTTCTGCATGCCTACCCTTGCGGGGGGTCCACAACCTTAGTTGGATTTTGTATCGTCTTTTTTAATCGTCGATGTTTGCTTGTAGACTAATCACATACTTGCTTGTTGGTTAGCACGGTTGACCCCTTGACGAGTCCATCTGATAGGGTTCCTTGATGTCGCAAGTGTATGATCCATTAGGGGACGAGTCATCTAGCCTATGGTGATGCTTCTGTGGGCCTACCCTCACGGGGGGCCCTCAGCCTTAGTTGGATGTTGTATCTTCAGAGCCGTAAGTGAGTGATCCGAAGGGTGATGAGAAATTTGATGCCTAAGGTGACGCTTACGTGAGCCTATCCTCACGAAGGGTTCACAACAGCTCCATTTGAATAGTTCTATCTTGCATGGATGTTTGATGTTTGGATGTGTTTGTATTTGTAGTGGTGGTAAAACCTAAGACCATCTCAGCGATCCCATATCATTAATCTAGATACAACTTTAATTCTGCTCTTTACTTTCTTGCAATTAGTTTAATTTACCACAAACCAATCAATCATTTTAAATATTAGTCTTACTTCAACTAGATTCGACTGACAAAGATTCTTAAAAATGTTTTCCTTTGGGATTCAATCCTTAACTATACCGCGATAAGACCCATCCGCTTGTGGGTGGTATTATTGTACAAGGTTTTGGTAAAAACTCGGGGATTTCAACCCTGAGTGAGTTTGATGTGAGATAATTTTATCACGTCACCTGAAAGGGTATCTAGGATATTCTAGGGTGCTTATCTGTCATCCTCGAGAGAGGGTTCATGACATTGATGGGTTTTAGTCACACTTCGTGAGAGCGAGTGGGATGACCCCAAGGATCATTTACCATAGTACATATTATGTTTGGACATAGATTGCTTGCTGAGGTGTTTGAGGGTTGGCTATGCCCGAGAACGGGTGCATAGATTGCCCAATTTGTGGTTACATAGCCAGGAACTCCTTCTCCCTAATTAGTATAATCTCGCAGGCCCTGTTTCATATTCTTTTCCTAATTTAGCTTTAATTTGTGACAACCCGCTAGACTAGTTCTAGCTCCCCACTTTTATTGACTATCGTCTTGGCTTATATGACTCAAGAATGAATTATCAAGCGTCCTAAACATCACCATGTCCCTGTGTTCGACCCCATATATCTACTTTGACCCCATAATAAAGTTGTGGGAGTCCCTGAAGGTTTCAAGGTTATAAATTCAAATGTTTGATTCCTTCTGAATCTGCCTCCTCTTTGGACGCGCGATTCAGACTGATCAATATCCACATCAAATATTTGTTACCAATCATAATTTACATTTTCATTATAAGTTCCCAACCTTGCTACCCATACTATGATATACCCTCTCTTAGGTTTTAGTCCCTACAGTGAACATTAGTCTACCTTCTCAATCCTTAGATTGGTGCCTTATGAGCCAACTCTCTAGGCACCATGTAGTCTCCCCATTCAGGGCTTGAACACGTATGACCTTCCCATCATGGGCTTGGTCTGACCTTCCCTCTTGGGCTTGGTCTCTCATCATTGTCATCTCTTAAATCATAAATCCATAGGTGGTATGCATGTTCAGGCAAGTCATAAGCACTATATGATGATAATCATAGTCACTTTATAGATTGTAGGAATTAAAATTCATCCAAGTATTTAATTGCATGAAATTGGTAAAACCTCAGAAATCACAATGAAACTAATGTGATTATCCATAAGAGTAACCACATACCTGATTTGAAGCAATATATCTAATCCAATCAAGATGTCCATTCAAGTAAGTTAAGAAACTAATCAAGCAACTCTTGATCTTGAAAACATGTATAATGCCTAATTGTTACCATCATATCCCAAACAACTCCTTATTGACTTGGGACACCTTTCTTAGGTTTCTAAGTCTCATTAGGATTCATTAGGGTTTCTTAGATCAATTTCTCAATCTTTATCCTTTTCAGGTCAACACACCCTAAAACATGTTTTCTATTCATAAAACCCTAATCACTCAAATTATCCATAATAAGGGTCCTTCATTCTCAATCTGGCTTAGGATCGTCATATCTCTATCTTATTCCTGGACTTTCAAAAATAAAAACCATTAAAACCCATAATTAAAAAAATTAGGGTTTCTATGACCATTAATGCATTTTTTTAACGACTGAGAAGACCCATCCCGAGCAAAGCCAACACGATAAACTCTCAAGGCATGAGAGAGTGTGGTCTGGTCACCCCCTCCCATTCCTAATCAGCGTGGATTGCCATCCACAAAGTGCCTTTGGTGAGGTTCGAACCTAAGTCCTTCATCAAGACTTACCAAGCTCTTACCACCCGAGCTACTATGGTCGGATGCATTAATGCAGATTCATGTACATGGAACCATAAATTAAGTCAATTATCCATAAATATCATCCCTTTTAGATCCAATTCTTCTTTTTAACCACAACAAGTTAATATTTTCTCAAAATATCCAAAGAACATTATTAGATCTAATTATCATCAAAACTTAGGGCTCTTACTTAATAAAACCATTAAAAATGACAACTTATACAATTTTCAAATTGCAAGCATAATCATGCTTGGATTCTATTTTTATTGAATTCCTTGCATTCTCCTAATAATTTTTCATATATAATTTGTCTTGATCTGATTATCCTACAATTTATTACAATTTCTTCAACTTAATCAATTATGGCCCAATGGGAGCCTGCCACCTAGGCAGGGTACCCAGGTCCTGCCCAGCCACATCAGCTAGTTCGGCCAATTGGCTCTTTCCAACCAAGTAGATTGTAGATTAGGTGGCCAGGCCAACAAGTGAGAAGTAGAGAGGTAAAGGTCTAGATTGCCCCTTACCTACAAAGAGAGACATCGAGGCAGATCAAACAATTCCCAGGTTGTCCTCAACCTTGCTCGCGAGCCCACACCGCCACCTGGGTGAGTCAACCTCAGCATTGACCCTGGGATTTTGATCCCTTGAGTGTCACATGGAGGCCTAGTTGCCTTCACTGTGCTGCACCGATCTTGAGGATGGCTTCAATTCATTTGGTGGTGGTCGAATGCAGCAGGTCGAGAAGATGACTTCTCTAGAGAGCCGATGATAAGAAGAAATGATGGGGGATGGGGCTAGAAGTGAAATTGGGTGTAGGGAACAAGGTACAAAGTCCAGGGAAGTCTCAGGGAAAGTTGATGGTCTTATTGAGACTTCTACCCCCCTTATATAGCCTGGGGTCTCTAGCATGGGGCGTCGACATCTCTATGAATTGGGGAAACTGAGAGTTGTTCTCCAAAGCCATCCAATCTTAGGATTGTTCGACTCGGAATGGGATCCCAATCGCAATGGGAGAGTTCTCGTAGATGCTCGTGCATCAAGGTGCAAGATCATAAGAGAAGAAGCTTCTCTAGATTCATAGTTGACCTAGTACTAGGATGATGACCTAGCATCCTCATATTTGGGAGATCGACGGCTCATGCCATCCATGCCATCCACAGGGCCAGATTATCCATATATATTAATGTGACATTTAAAATACATATACTTGATTATCATATCTCTTTTGGATTCCTATGAAAATACATATATCTCCAACCATTTATTTGTTTGATCCCAAATTTTAAAGGAAACTTCATTATGACTTAATCGACATATGTGTAAAGTTTGAGACTCAAAATCGAAAGTATAAGAGAGTTTTATTCATATGCGAGTTATCACTTAATAAGACATATTTTATTCATATTTTATCTCTCCTATTCTTTTATTTCCTTTACCTGGATTCCTTTTACCATTAGAAACCATGTGGATTCGAAACCTAATAAATAAAGGTCATTTACAGCTCTTTCCAAAGAATCCCACATAATTCTCACCATTATCCACATTTCCTTTACCTTGTAATATTATGGGATTTTTTTTGTCTTTTCTTCCCTTTTTATCACATTGGACTCAGTAACTCATTAGGATCCACGAAATTACTCATTTAAAGGAAATATTGCAAAAGAAACTCATTCATTGAACATATATCATACAATTTCCATACATGTACCTTGTATTGGAAAAATTACATTTCAATCAATATAAAACCAAAAAGTGGGGTTTTAAAATCATCTTTCCCCTCTTATAGGATTTTTTCCCTCAAAATTCCACCAAACACACAAATGATTCAGGATAAGACTTTTCCAAGTCCATCTTCAGCTCTCATGTGGCTTCATCCTCTCCATGGTGCTTCCAAAGAACCTTTACCATCTCTATCCTTTACTCCTGAGCTCTCATTCTCTCTCTCCTTGGTATCTTGTACCCTCACAGGAAACTCAGGGTAAGTCAGCCTCCCTTGGAGTTCAATAGGTTTAATGCTCAGCACTTGTCTCGGGTACCTCACATAGTGCTCTACATTGGGCATATGGAGCACATTATGCATCATATTATCCTGAGGGGGTAAGGCTAAATAAAAGCAGCTTCACCAATTGATTCCCAAAATATCCAACAGACCCTTGTATCATGGACTCAAATTTCATCTATCCTTAGCTCTAACTCGGAGGTGTCAGATTTTCAAAAACACATGCTCATCACAGTGAACTACAAGTCAGTCTGCTTCGCATCAGCACGCGACTCCTATTGATCCTAGACTTTCTTCAGCCATTGCTTGATCAAACCAACTTCATCGGTATACACTATAGTTTCTCTGACCTCCACAAGGTCCTCTCACCGACATCACCCTAGTGAACTGGTGACTAACACAACCTCCCATAAAGAGATTCATAAATCCCAATACTGGCTTTGGTGGCTGTCATAACAAGTAAACTCATCTAGCGGCAGGTACTACTTCCATGATCCCCCCCAAATCAGCACATATGCTCCCAAAAACCCTCTATAGTCTGGATCATACTTTCTTGACTTTACATAAGTCAGAGGTGATATGTTGTGCCAAACTTCTATCTAAGATCGAGTTCTTCATGTACCTACTTCCACAACATGGAAGTGCACTTAAGGCCGTTCTCAAGAATATTTAAACTAAGATTACTATGCGGTCAAACTATCTCTCTCATATACATAGTCCAACTAGATCTATCACATTGGTAATGGTCAAGGAAACATGTTGACTTGGTGAGGAGATCTACCATAACCCATATTGCATCATGACCTCTCTCAGTCTAGGGGAGACTCATCACAATGTGTATGGTGATATTCTTCAATTCCACTTGGGAACTCCCAACCATCTAAAGCAATCTACCGGGTTACTGGTGTTCTTCCTTCACCCTCTGGCATGCGTGGCATCTGGCCTCTATATCCTTCTTAATTCTAGGCCTCCAAGGTACCACTACAATCCTTAACTATCTTTCTAGTACTAGGGTGTACATTGTACTTATAATCATGAGCTTCTTTCATATCATGATTCCTCAAGGGCAAATCCTCAGAAACCCTAAAACACTCTAGTATTGGATTTCATCACCTAGTCCTCCCTAAGAGGTGCATTTGAGGTTCTTCTAACCAACCTTTCATCTCATCAAGTTCTACGTTAGCTAAGTGGGAAGCGACTGGCTTAGTCTGGTTGTATCTGGATGTTATTCATACAGGTCTAGTCTTCTAATGGATGTAGGGTCCACCTAGCAACCTCTTCCAGCTATCTCCACTGGATAGACAAGACACCTGCACACATGAATTGTTTCCAGCTGAGAACATTTTGTTACCACATTAGCTTCCTTGTGTGCTAGGTGATGGTGAAGACATAAACCTTCATATACTCCACTCATCCTCTTTGTATCGAGTTTAGGTCAGTATGAGTCAGGAAAACTTCAAGCTCTTTCTTCCATCATCTCAGTTACGAAACCCAAATTTGTAACTCATAAATTCCAAACTACTCTAGATAGGTACGTCCTCATATTGCCTTTTTTCATCTTTGCTTTCAAACCATCTATCCAATATATTCTCAAAAGGGTGTGGTACTTCCTTCATTCCTTAATTATCATAAACATGTTTCAACTCAAGTATTTATCTCTCATATCACTTTTATCCTTAGTATGGCATGTATTTTGTGCTATCTCTCACACCCATAACTAGATGAAATAAGCATTTGGATAAATCCAAATACATAGTTCATCCCATTTCTGGAGAGATGGTGCATCACACATCACCATTACACTTTCCAGTCTAAGTTGAAACATACACCTCATGACTCCACACCATGAACATCTTGATTCTAGGTTTACACCAATGGGAAGACCTTTCCTGTGACACCCCGCTATCACACAGACAACGAGATGACATGCGAAAATGTGCGGAACCACATATTACCAAAAACATGGGTTAATTAAAACTGATTTGCAGAAACATACTTACGGAACATTTGCGATCAGGCCCTACAAGAAAACCATGTTATACATATACATTTGAGATAACATGCCTGATATGTTCACATCTTAAAGCCAACAACTACCTCAATCAGTCAACTATGTTCATCACCTGTTTATACATGCTTTACAAGCCATCTTAGGCCAAGATCAAGATAACAAATATATAACACAAATTCATCGTAAAACATCATTGAACACCTCCGAGGACCTGAGAGTACATGGATGACATCTAGGACTCTACAAAAGATCAAAACAACAACATCCACCTCTCAAAAACTATAGCTCCTCCTGCTGCTCAGCCTCAACACCAGGGTCACCTCCTCGACCAGCACAACTACCTAAAAAAGGTTGTGAACCAGCAGGGTGAGACACACAGTCCCATCGAGAAACACAACTCCCCGCCGCAACTATAAAACCTTATAAGATAAAAGTAGATAAAACAAATAACTTGTTATGAGAAGCATACTAAGAAAGACTATATTATCCATCATCCTTACCAGAATATCCATGAGGCCTGTATCCAGATTCAATTTATGGAACATGACTGACAAGATAAGCAATCCATGAACTTATCACAAGATATCAAGATCATATAAGCAACTGTAAGTAAGTAACTGGATTATCTATAAACAAGGCCTCAAACAATGTTTCGTATTTATCCTGTGTAGTATATACTATCCGACTGTATTACATTTTATTATGCCCTGAGGAAGTGAGCCTTCCCTGCTCAAATCCAACCACTGGCTGCAAAGCCCAAATCCGGTGCCATACAAGGTCTAAGGAGATCCGTACTCCATGACCTCACCTTCTCGTGGTCAGTACACAAATTATCAAGCAAGACCGCAGTCTTATGCTTATAGGGCCTCAGCCTCTGGGTCAGCTCTGCAAGCTACCCATATCTCTATCTCACCTCATCATGGGTGCTAGTGCATACATCCGCGCCATGAACGCATCATGCTCATCATCACATATCCTGAGTCATGGGTATGTTCACCATGTTCCATATATTCACAGTGGTACTTAGATTCCTCGTATTTTAGGCTAGGGGAAAACCTCGCATATTCAACAATATGCGCTCCAGGAAAATCCCACAGGATAAACCTATTTCACCATCACCATGATACGAACGATGATGGATCTATGGCCATGGCAGACTACATGATATGTTCATCTATAATTAATTAATATATTTTAAGCCAATTATTGAGGCAACTAAAAGTATAAACATAGCATTATAGAATTACATTATTATTGCCATCATCATATTGTCCTAGGACCTCAATCCCTCATGATCTCCATTACTCCCTCTCAAGGCATCATAAACATGCATCAACATTCTGGGAACACATCCCTTATCTCCTCATCATCAGAGGATATCACCTCAACTAGGCACTCAACCTTATATCACGTCCTCAGACCTATCATCTTGTTATCTCATTACCCCATGGTGCCACTCAAGCACATACATCTCATAGCTCTTATCAGGCTATGAATTCACATGGGAATACCTGCATGGTTAGTATACACATCCATAGAGATAACCGAAGCCATCATTGATTAACATGATTATCATGCTATCAAGTAATAAGCAATATCCATGAGTATATTACACATCAGCTATAGAAATCTTAGTTTTATTATCAATCATAAGAATATATCATGCCCCATACTTGTGATCATATACATGTGTCACATTATCAGGTGTAGCAACATCATATCCTTACAAACTTCCTGGTTCACAACCTATAATCTTATCTCGTTATCATAGTTGCAGGATTCAAGGTGATTAAACCATATCATTTATATTATTATTAATAGAGAATTATCAGCTATATACATTCCAGGTTATTAGAACCCTCACCAAAGCCCTGCAACCCTCACTAAAGGTATAGCGGGTATGGTCATACCCTCACCAAAAGTGCATCGGCTAGGGTTTCCAACCCTAAGGCAACTCACCACCATATCGACCAACCTCAAGACTGCACTTATCGTGCAACAAGGAACCACCAGTTCAAATGGTGTCAGGCAACCAAATCCAAGGATGTAACGTGTATCAACCGATGCTATTGGGAAAGAGCATGTCAGGCACCAAGATCAAGGGTAGGGTTAGATTTTTCTCTATCATCCATCCCTCAACACTGTACCTATCAGCCAAAGGGGTGTCGCGAAGGCGCCCCTACTTCTCAACCATCTCTATATTGTCCAAGGTCATTCTTGTCGGCTAGGGCACCCATGACACCTAAGAGTTATATCATACATGGGCATGCAGCAGCATATTGTCCAGCACTAGGGTACTAACTAACTAGGGTTCACTATAAACCTGCCATATCGGGCACCACTCCATATCGCCCAACACAAGGAAGACATCCTATCAGCCAAAGATCAACCAAGACAAGATCACCTCGGCCAAAGAGCAACGACCACAAAGCCACCAATGCATAACGACCAAAGGAAACATAACGATCACCAACCAAACCTTCAACTAGATATGTCAGCCAAGGGTACAACCCAAGACAAGGCTATCAGGAAACACTACTCCAAGGTCATATCGTGCAAGGCATAACCAAACATGGTCATCTTCAACCTCAAGCACAAGGGAACCAAACCCTAATTGATCAAGAAGATTGGCTCACCTCTCAAAATCTAAGAGAGAGGGGTTTTGCACAACCTCTATCATAAATCGGGCAACCAAAAGGATCAACCTCCACATAGGTCATCATCAATCCAAAAGCTCATCTCTCAAATCCATGGTGAGAGGAGGGTATTGCCCAAGCAACTAGAATGTAGAATCACCTCTCAACTTAAACGAGAGAGGGGTATTGTCCACATCACTAGAGCTCAAAATCACTTCTCAAAACCAAGGAGAGAAAGGGGTATTGCTCAATAAGAAAACCCCAAACTATGGTTCCACCATCAATGACATCAACAACATCATGCTCATTATATCCCCAAGATCAACAACATGTACTAGAGCAAGAAACATAACATGCAAAGACCGATCATCAACATATAAGAATCATGTACATAAAGAAGGTTGTATTGCTAGGGTTAGAAGTTATGTAACCCGCCTTAAGCAAGCTCCTCAAGCTCCAAAGCTCCTAGATCCAAGCACACCACTTTCGGTCACCTCAAGAAAAGGAACAAGAACCATAACCACCATGGCCGAGGAGTAGGCAAGATGGAGAAGAAGATGCTAAGGAGAGAGGGAAGACGCTTACCAAGGAAACAAGGTCCACCTAGGGTTCGAGCACCTAGCTAGAGGAAGAAGAAGACTCCACCAAAGAGAAGGGATCGGCCACCAAGATCCTCCAAGGAAGGTGTGTTGTGCACCAAAGAAGAGAAGGGCAACAAAGAGATAAAGGTTTCCTTAGGAAGAGAAAGGAAATATATATATAGAAGAGGATGGAGGAGAAAACAAGGCAATGTGTCGCCCACCTAGGAACACTTGTCCAAGGGCAATGCCACCTTCTCATCTCGCCTTATACACATGTCCAAGGGCAATGCCGCCTTCTCATCTCGCCTTATACACATGTCCAAGGCCATTGCCACATGCAAGCACTATGCACCAAGTGTCCACTAGTGGTGACACAAATGAGGTAAAGGGGTCAAAGATGATCCAAGGCTGACACACTCCTCCTCCCTGCCCGATATACCCCATGGGAGACGCCCCCATGAGTGACACAAACCTTCCTGCCCGATACAAGGCTCAACAAGGCAAGGCAAGGCCCAAACAAGGGTGAAACAAGGCCCAACAACACTTCAACAAAGCCCAAGATAACTCAAGGCACGAGCCCAAACCTTCCTCTCAACTTAGAGGGAGAAAAGAGAGAGAAGAACATCTCTCAAGGTGACAAACTTGCCTATCAACCCTAACTTAAGTTATTTTGCAAGTAGCATCTCCAAAACTCAACAAAACACAAGCAAACCCTAATCACCTCTAAAGGTGATTAGCAAGCAACAAAGCACGTGGTTTAGGTAAAACAAACAGGGTAAACCCAAAATGGAGGTTAGGGTCCTTACATTTCCCTTCACTTTTGGGGATTATCACCACTCTTATATACAATCATTTGTCATTTCCTGAAGGTCTCTATGGTGCCGATACTTTTGGGGTGATCTTACCCTCATGCATCTAGGGAGTGCCTCTCACATTTACCCCTTAGGCCCCATGAACTCATGAAGGTGCCCAACCTCCTAACCCATGGGCCTCAGGAAATGGTAGCTATTACCTCCTAACCCTATGGTCTGGTGCATTCAGGGAACCATCAACTCCTACTTACATCAGTCTTATCCCTCCTGGACCTTAATAGTGACTTAGGATTCTATCGTAGGTGGTGGTTCCTTTGATGATACTCAAGCACATTTCATTCTCAAATCCTTACCCGTATCTCCATCATCTCTCTGAGCACTCACTGTTAAACTTACATCCCTTCATAGAACTCATGGAGACCTACCTATCTCGGTCTGGCCCCATACTATCAGTTACCTCCATGGTAACATATCCTTATGTACCTTAGAGATGGTAATACATGGTTCTATATATATTCATACTCAACTACATGCTCTTTCACTTAGCCTCTCAATCTCTTATAAGTGACCTTAAAGTTACCTCAAACCTAAACAAGCGTTGGTGCTCACTCCTACATGTAGGGTCCTTTCCCAGGACAGGAGAAAACTATCAATTGATAATAACAGAGGTCACAAAAAATTCTTGCATCCAAGATTTATTCCACCATGTATACGCCTAGGTCCTATCATTCTACCTATTCATGTGGCTAGCCAATATACAACTTATTAAACCATTTCTACGTTCCTTGGAATGTCATACTTGCTCATCATTCCTCCAGGTTGGACCAATATCATACATACATATGTCATTACTTGTGTGAGTGGCTCATTAAATGTATACCTTAGTTCAAGTGGGGTTTCCCTTTTATTCCAACACACGAGGGGGGGTGCCACGCTTACTTCCTATGAACTCACTCATCCTTGTGAACAATATGTGAACAAGGTACTACAACTTCCCCTCTTTGGTCTAGGAATCCTAGGCTCACCCCTTATGCATCAGTTGTCTAAACTATATGCTCCTCTTCTCAAACATGTACTAAACCCATGCATGATATGGCACATACTTCCTAGCATTCTTCCATGTGAACAACCCTTAGCATACTACACAAGGACAACCAACTGGGTATGAGGCCTCACAACTAGCTACCATACCATACCTCTTCCAGGTTTTTGGAACTCTCCCTTTCCTACACCTTAAAGGTAGGCACTCATATCATCTATAAATATGAACTAGAAGCCTCTATAAATCATGCATGAAGCAACTCCATACATCTACTCAGGGTCATCTATTCTAGGGAACATCATACCAAACCACTTCATGGTTCCTCCTATCATGTAGTCTAGGTGTCCAACCTTCTTTATCTGGGTCTCACTTTCTCTCTACAGATAACCCTATAACTAGTCCTACCACTGGAGGTTCCTTCTTTGAATATGGGTCAAAGCTCCTAAGGACACACATCTATTCTCACCTGGATGAAATGTAATATCAAATCTTTTGTTCGGCCAAGATCATCACAAAGCTCTTGTTTATATTTTTCAGCATGCCTATCTCATAGACTAACGGGCTTAACCCTTCTGGCTTAGTACTAAAGCCTCCTTTCAGCCTTTCTATCGCTCAATTTTTTGTAGGTGCATGCTTCTTTCCTGCTCATATATGCCTGTTAGGGTTCCTATACTGTAACATCCCTGACCTGGGTTATGAATTAACCCTAGATTGTTTTGCTTAAAAAGGTTAAGAAGATTCTTAATCTTATCTTGTGAAAAGTAATTAGGGCTCATGAGAAACTTATGTTTCAATTTTGGTCCTGTTTGAACAATGTTGAAGCAATGTTTGCTTATTTTGGACCAAAGTGCAAATTACCCAAGTTGAGGGGTTAAATTGCAAATGTTGCATGGTAAGATGTTCCTCTGATGTTGAGACATCATAAGAATGAATATGATGTAGTGGTATGGCTTTCACAAGCTCGGGCACCAAGATTAAGCTTGTAAAGCAGTGTTGTGCATTAAAACCTAGTTTTGGTGAAAAGTGCAATTTACCCAAAACCTAGGGTTCAATATGCAAATTACCACTTCAATAAGGTCCCTAATGTTTCTTGGAAACATTTAGAGCAAATAAAATGAGATGGGTGCCTCATTTGAATTAAGTTGGAGGAGAGAGAATCTTGATATTAAAATAATCAAGATTAATGCCTAATTGAAACCCTAATTTGATTTAGGGCAAAAATGAATAAAAATAATTGAAGGGCTTTCAACCAAAATGTTTTGGGTTGATTTTGAATAAGGATGAACGTTCCTTTGCCAAGATAAGGAACGAAAATATCCTAAGTAGGTGAAATTCCACTCACCTTATTATAAGAAAAAGAAAACCCACTCACATATGGATATTAATATAATAAGCATTAAGGTGCTTAATTTGATTTTCTTTAAATCAAGGATAATGAAGGATAATTAAAGGCAAAGGAAGGTGCCTCGTCCTTAAGGGATTTGAGGGGGAATAGGCGGCCATATTTTTGGAATTTAATGCATTTTAATAATGCATTTTCTCTCTCATCAATTTCCTTATAAAAGTGCCTTTTTCAAGCCAAATGAAAGGCTATTTCGGATTTTCTTCTTTCCCTTGCTTGCAAAACCGACCAAGGAGCTAGGGAGGAGCAGGGAGCACGTCCCCAACCTGTGGGTGAGCCCTTGACCTTCGTTCTCCTTGATTTCATGGTGGAAATCGAAAATAAATTATGGATTCCTTCTTATTTCGATCTCCTCTTCAACCCTAGCCAACTTTTGCAATCAAAAGCTTGAGGACGAGCCTAGGGGGAGTTGCAAGAGCTTCATCCACCATTAATGGCGTAAGCTTGGAGCTTTGTATCTCAATTGGAGGCGGGTTTTATAACTCAAACCCTTAAACATTGCTATTGCATCAATTCTCTATGCTTTGTTGATTGATTTCTTCAATTTGATGCACTCTTGTTTCTTGCTGCAATTTCCATCAAGAACGGTTGCTTTTCTTGGTTGTTCGAAGGAAGGGGATGATGAAATCATCCTAGATGCTTATCCAAAGAAAATTACCAAGCAAAAACATTTTGATAGCTACTCCAAATCATTTTAATTTGATTGGCTATGCGGTTTCAGCAAACCGTTTAAGGGCAAACGGTTTGAGACCGTTTGGCAGCAAACGGTCTCAAGACCGTTTGAGATGGTTGACCAAGCGTTGACCGTTTGGGAATTTTGTTCCTAATTATGTAGGCTGATAACCCTACAAATTTGAGGGATTAACTCCAAAGGAATCGAGAGTTGAAGGCCAATCAATTAGGCAATCGAATTCAATTATGTGCAGATTTTCAACCTGATTAACTTGACCTGCTTGGGAAAACGGTCTCAAGACCATTTGAGTGAGTTGACCAAGCGTTGACCGTATGAGATTTTTGATCCTAATTATGTTGGCTAATGACTCACCAAGTTTTATGGGTTAACGCCCAAGGAATCGTGATTTGAAGCCTAATCAATTAGGGAAACCTAATTGGATTAAGTGCTGATTTTCAACCTGATCAACTTGACCTGCTTGGGAAAACGGTCTCAAGACCGTTTGAGTGCGTTGACCAAGCGTTGACCGTATGAGATTTTTGTTCATAATGATTTTGTTTAATGACCCTCCAAATTTGATGGGTTAATTCCAAAGGGATCATGAGTTGAAGACTAATCAATTGGGCTAACCCTAATTGAAATCAGTGCTGAAATCACAATGAGCTAATTTGAGATTTTGGGTTGATTAGCCCAAACGATCTCAAGACCGTTTGGGGGATCATCCAAACGGTCTCAAGACCGTTTGGGGTCACCTCAAGACCGTTTGGAGGTCTGGGATCAAGTATAGTTGACCAATTGAAGGTCCAAAGGTACCAAATCATACTGCAACTAAATGCTGATTGTTGATCAACTCGATAGACCAATCCATGATGATTTTTCACTAAAATCCAAAGGTTGGATGGGCAAACGGTCTCAAGACCGTTTGGAGCTCATCCAAACGGTCTCAAGACCGTTTGGTGGTCACCCAAGACCGTTTGGAGGTCTAGGGTTGAGTATAGTTCAGTGGTTGAAGGTCTAAAGATATCAAGTTGATCTGCAATAGATTGCTGATTTGGTGAGCACTTCAATGAACCAAACCCTAATTAGATTGCTTGGATTGGAGTGATATGATGGGCAAACGGTCTCAAGACCGTTTGGAGCTCATCCAAACGGTCTCAAGACCGTTTGGTGGTCACCCAAGACCGTTTGGAGGTCTAGGGTTGAGTATGGTTAGGTGTTTGAAGGTCTAAAGGTACCAAGCTGTTATACAATGCAATGCTGATTTGGTGATCAATCCAATGATCCAAACCTTAATTGGATGGCTTGGATTTGAGTGATATGATGGGTAAATGATCTCAAGACCGTTTGGAGGTCATCCAAACGACCTTAAGACCGTTTGGGGTCAGGTCATACCCAACTTGGATGATGGTTCAATGGTTTCAAAGCAACTAGTCTTACATTGATTAGTGTTGTTGAATCATCGATTCCAAACCCTAATTCAATTGAATCAAACCATAATTGATGACCAATTGAGGGTTAATTAAGGGTCAAATAAGTTGAAGGTTGACCTATTTCAACTCAATTGAAGTATGGGTATAGGTCCAATTGATGATTGGTTCCATGAATCCAATGATTGAAGGAATCAACATTGGAAACCCTAATTCAATTGGATACCTTATGTCATTAAAGGTCCAATGGATCAAACCTTTTTGAAAACCTAATGTGATTAGGTGGGAGATACCTTTAATGGTACTAGTCATTAATGCATAACAAATGCATGGATCCAATACATGATGTAAACCCTAATTGAGGCCGATTTCATGTATAACCCTATTAAGAGGTTGCCTACATGTGAAATCACTAATTAGGATGAATAGTAAACCCTAATTCCTTTGGATACCTTATGTAATGGAGGTCCAATGTGATGATGAATGTACTATTGATCCAATGATGATTAGTAATGTTAAACAATGAAGGAACAAAGGTTAAAACCCTAATAGTACCTAAGTGATTAGTGTCAATTAAGGGATGAACCCTAATTGCTGATAAGATCAATGACTTGGTACACTATGTAAATCATAGTTGTATGTACTTGATTGAAGGGTTGATATGACCTAATCAAGTTAAGAAGCTAATAGCATGAATTCATACATGAATATGAATCATGTGGTGTATAAGGGTTATGATCCTTAATCAAAGAGATCATGAAACCCTAAACATGAACATAAACCCTAATTGACAGGGTTATTGAATTCAACCCTAGTTGAGGGTGATTCCATGTGAAACCCTAGTTGAGGGTGATTCCATGTGAAACCCTAGTTGAGGGTGATTCAATGTGAAACCCTAGTTGAGGTTGATTCCATGTGAAACCCTAGTTGAGGGTGATTCCATGTGAAACCCTAGTTGAGGGTGATTCAATGTGAAACCCTAGTTGAGGGTGATTCCATGTGAAACCCTAGTTGAGGGTGATTCAAAGTGAAACCCTAATTGAGGGTGAATCCATGTGGAACCCTAGTTGAGGGTGATTTTATGAGAAACCCTAATTGGGAATGCATCCCTAATTGCTTATAGGAACAATGACTTGGTACACTATGTTAATCATAGTTGTATGCATATGATTGAAGGGTTGATGTGACCTAATCAAGTTGAAAGGATCAAATAATAGAATTCATATATATAAATATGATTCATGTGATGATCCTATGTAGCACGACCGTGCAAGGCAGCACAGCTGTGGCGACTTTACTCTGCACGATCGTACAAGGTAGCACGGCCGTGGTGGTCTATGCTTGACTTAGAGCTGAATTGAAAGTGAACTAACATGGTCGTTTTGTTAATTCTCAACTTAAGGATGAGAGAGATACTCATACCTTGTGATGATAATCATTTAATGATAATGGGTGAGAATAAATAAGTATGATTGAATACTTATGGTATAAATGTTGGCTCCTAGATGTGGGGAGCAATGAACTAGGGTTTGATCATTGATAATATGATCTTGAAAACCTAAATGGTTAATAATGGAAAACCCTATTCTTAATGAAGGGTAATGATATATGAGAGAAAGCCCTAATTGATGGTAAACCCTAACCCTGGTAAGGGAATAGTGGTGTTACCCTATATTGAATGATGTGTTGTGAACTTGATAAGTCTATTATCATGTGTGACAATCATGCAGGTCTCATGAGTTGATGATCATAGCCAGGTATGAGCTATGATGCTGATTTGATAAAAATTGATTGGCCATATGTGCCATTATGTTTTTGTTACTGATAAAGAAGTAACAAGATGAGTTGGGCTTGTAAGCCTTTGTTTTAAGTTGTTGCCTAGTGAGAGGTGACAAGATGTGAATGTCCTTCTGCGCCATGTGAATAAAGTTGTTGCCTAGTGAGAGGTGACAAGATGTGAATGGCCTTGTGTGCCATGTGAATAAAGTTGTTGCCTAGTGAGAGGTGACAAGATGTGAATGGCCTTGTGCGCCATGTGAATAAAGTTGTTGCCTAGTGAGAGGTGACAAGATGTGAATGGCCTTGTGCGCCATGTGAATAAAGTTGTTGCCTAGTGAGAGGTGACAACATGTGAATGGTTTTGTGAGCCATGTGAATAAAGTTGTTGCCTAGTGAGAGGTGACAAGATGTGAATGGCCTTGTGCGCCATGTGAATAAAGTTGTTGCCTAGTGAGAGGTGACAAGATGTGAATGGTTTTGTGAGCCATGTGAATAAAGTTGTTGCCTAGTGAGAGGTGACAAGATGTGAATGGCCTTGTGCGCCATGTGAATAAAGTTGTTGCCTAGTGAGAGGTGACAAGATGTGAATGGTTTTGTGAGCCATGTGAATAAAGTTGTTGCCTAGTGAAAGGTGACAAGATGTACAGTGTTCTGATGAGCTATGTGTGATGGAAATCCAAATCCTGGTAAAGGATTAAGGGTAATACCCTTGAATTATTAATACATTGTTTTGCATGGTATTAATAGATAATTGATGTACTGCTATTATATGTGCTAACCATGCAGGTATCATGAGATGATGAGCATAGCCATGTATGAGCTATGATGTGTTATTAGTTTGAATTTGTTTATTGGGCCTTGTGTGCTATAATATACCTTGTGCCTGGTAAGAGGTGGCAAGAGAGTTAATGTGCATCAAGTGTCATGATGGATGCTTGTGTAGCAAGTATCATACTTACCTTGGTCAAATGACCTAAAGGTGTTAGTTACCTGAGAAAGAGGTAACAGTGCTCAAGTGATGAACAAAGGGTTTGAATAACCATGATTTCATGGTTATGGTATTGAAATTGTGAAAGGATGAGAAAAACCCAGTGGTGAAGTGAGGGATTAAGATCCCAACACTTATGAAAAGAGTATGGCTACGGGCCATGACTCCACATTGATAATGCCAGGCTTTAGATATATGATCTAAGCCTGAAGAAAGTTAATGCAGTGGTAATGATTCTGTTGTTGAATAGATGTTATACATGTTCTTCCTATTCATTAAAGAATAAGTGACATGTTAATTCTATCAAGTAATAACTGCAAGGCTTCTGATATAGAATAATGTTATAATCTGTTAGACATTAAAATATTTGCTGTCAAATAGATATGATTCTCATGTTCATATTCATCTTCTCAAGTTGCAATAATAATGTTTCTGGCGGAGAGTTATATCTCTCGCTGGGGCAATTTTTATAATTGTCTCACCCCCGTGGGAACCACATTTTTAGGTGGACGCGGACGAGGAGTCAGGAATCCTTCAGGAGGTGAAGGACATCAGCAGTAGCAGGGACAACAGTAAAGTCTCAGGTGGAGACATTGACTGTCATGTCATGTTCAGATGCATATAGAAGTCCTATGTGTCGTCTCTGTACTCTCAGGTCCTTGGAGTAGTAGTTAATGATTTCGAGATTTTGGCTTAGTGCCTCGAGGGTTTTATACTACCTGTGTACAGTTAATACAGAGTAGTTAATGTTTGTATTCCTCGAGAAGCAGAAGTACATGAGATGTATATATATGAACCAGGATGTAAAGTTTTACTTTGGTTCTGAATGAAAGAGTTTTCCTATGATTGGATCCCTTTGCAAAAAGTTTTAATTTTTAGTGATTTTCACTAATCTGCTGCTTGATGAACGCTTCCGCATTAGTTAATCTTGTTTTCGCGAGACGGTCGTCACAATTTAGTGGTATCAGAGCTCTAGGTTTGCTGAGTCTACAGAGACATAGGACTAAGTTGTTGAGTCTGTGTTAGTGTCCTCCAGTATACCCTATAATGATTTCTGCTTGTGTAGAAAAAGGGTAAAGTTTAAAATGACTGGAGAACATAAGAAACACATTGCTGAGGGCAATGTTGTTGCACCAAGAAGAGGTGCAAGGGATCAGACGAGAATAGTATGAGTGCCTGAGAATCCCCATTAAGACCTGATCAGGATAGAGAATCCAATGATCATGCTCTTATTGGGCAGATTAGGGTAACAATAATGTATATAGTGGACTGGATACTAGCCTTACAACCTAGATTATCAGTCCTTAATACAGAAAGTTTGAGCTTTAAAAGAGTTCCTAAATGACTTAGTCATGTTGGAACAAGGGAAAATCGTGTGTGTATAATGATATGAAAAGCAAGGAATATGATAGCATGTAAGTGCATACTACTTGATCTCAGTATTTGTAAACCCTGGCTAGGTATACAACTATTGATGATAAAGTGGGTATGGAAACTCTTAGATTGTTGTCTTTTTGATTGCTCTGATCAAGTAGTCATTCTGAGACAATCTAATGAGTATCATGAAATAAGAAATATGGAATCAATAGAGGAAGATGCTTTGTGCAATTCCAATAAAGGAAGATGCTTTGTGCAATTCCAATAAAGGAAGATGCTTTGTGCAATTCCAATAAAGGAAGATGCTTTGTGCAATTCCAATAAAGGAAGATGCTTTGTGCAATTCCAACCCTAAACAAAAAGGGAAGAGCTATGTGTCATTCCCAATCAAAAAGGGAAGAGCTATGTGTCATTCCCAATCAAAAAGGGAAAGGTATGTGTCATCCCCAACAAAAAGGGAAGAGCTATGTGTCATTCCCAATCAAAAAGGGAAAGCTATGTGTCATCCCCAACAAAAAGGGAAGAGCTATGTGTCATTCCCAATCAAAAAGGGAAGAGCTATGTGTCATTCCCAATCAAAAAGGGAAGAACTATGTGTCATTCCCAATCAAAAAGGGAAAGCTATGTGTCATCCCCAACAAAAAGGGAAGAGCTATGTGTCATTCCCAATCAAAAAGGGAAATCTATGTGTCATCCCCAAAAAAAAGGGAAGAGCTATGTGTCATTCCCAATCAAAAAGGGAAAAGCTATGTGGCATTTCCAACTAATAAGAAGAACTATGTGAACAATCCCAATTACATAGAGTTTGTTAAAGGATTACTGAGTAAATTATCTATGTTAGATATATATGTTTCTCTTTTGGTATATATTCTTGAGTAATGATTGAAGTATGTTCTTTTATGTTTCTTCCTTTCAATAATATGGACATCATATGTTAGGGGTTTATGCTCTGTATAAACATTGATGAGGTTGAGCTAATGAAAGGAGCTTTGTGTGGAATCACAGAGTTTAGGATATCTCCATGATATTAAGATGATATGTGGAGACTTGAGGGCATGATTAATGAACAATATGTTCCTCCTTTTCCTGGGATTTCGAGGACGAAATCCTTGTTAGGGGTTTATAATTTGTAACATCCCTGACCTGGGTTATGAATTAACCCTAGATTGTTTTGCTTAAAAAGGTTAAGAAGATTCTTAATCTTAACTTGTGAAAAGTAATTAGGGCTCATGAGAAACTTATGTTTCAATTTTGGTCCTGTTTGAACAATGTTAAAGCAATGTTTGCTTATTTTGGACCAAAGTGCAAATTACCCAAGTTGAGGGGTTAAATTGCAAATGTTGCATGGTAAGATGTTCCTCTGATGTTGACACATCATAAGAATGAATATGATGTAGTGGTATGTCTTTCACAAGCTCGGGCACCAAGATTAAGCTTGTAAAGCAGTGTTGTGCATTAAAACCTAGTTTTGGTGAAAAGTGTAATTTACCCAAAACCTAGGGTTCAATATGCAAATTACCACTTCAATAAGGTCCCTAATGTTTCTTGGAAACATTTAGAGCAAATAAAATGAGATGGGTGCCTCATTTGAATTAAGTTGGAGGAGAGAGAATCTAGATATTAAAATAATCAAGATTAATGCCTAATTGAAACCCTAATTTGATTTAGGGCAAAAATGAATAAAAATAATTGAAGGGATTTCAACCAAAATGTTTTGGGTTGATTTTGAATAAGGATGAACGTTCCTTTGCCAAAATAAGGAACGAAAATATCCTAAGTAGGTGAAATTCCACTCACCTTATTATAAGAAAAAGAAAACCCACTCACATATGGATATTAATATAATAAGCATTAAGGTGCTTAATTTGATTTTCTTTAAATCAAGGATAATGAAGGAGAATTAAAGGCAAAGGAAGGTGACTCGTCCTTAAGGGATTTGAGGGGGAAGAGGCGGCCATATTTTTGGAATTTAATGCATTTTAATAATGCATTTTCTCTCTCATCAATTTCCTTATAAAAGTGCCTTTTTCAAGCCAAATGAAAGGCTATTTCGGATTTTCTTCTTTCCCTTGCTTGCAAAACCGACCAAGGAGCTAGGGAGGATCAGGGAGCACGTCCCCAACCTGTGGGTGAGCCCTTGACCTTCGTTCTCCTTGATTTCATGGTGGAAATCAAAAATAAATTATGGATTCCTTCTTATTTCGATCTCCTCTTCAACCCTAGCCAACTTTTGCAATCAAAATCTTGAGGACGAGCCTAGGGGGAGTTTCAAGAGCTTCATCCACCATTAATGGCGTGAGCTTGGAGCTTTGGAGCTCAATTGGAGGCGGGTTTTATAACTCAAACCCTTAAACATTGCTATTGCATCAATTCTCTATGCTTTGTTGATTGATTTCTTCAATTTGATGCACTCTTGTTTCTTGCTGCAATTTCCATCAAGAACGGTTGCTGTTCTTGGTTGTTCGAAGGAATGGATGATGACATCATCCTAGATGCTTATCCAAAGAAAATTACCAAGCAAAACCATTTTGATAGCTACTCCAAATCGTTTTAATTTGATTGGCTATGCGGTTTCAGCAAACCGTTTAAGGGCAAACGGTTTGAGACCGTTTGGGAGCAAACGGTCTCAAGACCGTTTGAGATGGTTGACCAAGCGTTGACCGTTTGGGAATTTTGTTCCTAATTATGTAGGCTGATAACCCTCCAAATTTGAGGGATTAAATCCAAAGGAATCGAGAGTTGAAGGCCAATCAATTAGGCAATCGAATTGAATTATGTGCTGATTTTCAACCTGATTAACTTGACCTGCTTGTGCAAACGGTCTCAAGACCGTTTGAGTGCGTTGACCAAGCGTTTACCATATGATATTTTTGATCCTATTTATGTTGGCTAATGACTCACCAAGTTTTATGGGTTAACTCCCAAGGAATCGTGAGTTGAAGCCTAATCAATTAGGGAAACCTAATTGGATTAAGTGTTGATTTTCAACCTGATCAACTTGACCTGCTTGGGCAAACGGTCTCAAGACCGTTTGAGTGCGTTGACCAAGCATTGACCGTCTGATATTTTTGTTCATAATGATGTTGTTTAATGACCCTCCAAATTTGAGGGGTTAATTCCAAAGGGATCATGAGTTGAAGACTAATCAATTGGGCTAACCCTAATTGAAATCAGTGCTGAAATCACAATGAGCTAATTTGAGATTTTGGGTTGATTAGCCCAAACGGTCTCAAGACCGTTTGGGGGATCATCCAAACGGTCTCAAGACCGTTTGGGGTCACCTCAAGACCGTTTGGAGGTCTGGGGTCAAGTATAGTTGACCAATTGAAGGTCCAAAGGTACCAAATCATACTGCAACTAAATGCTGATTGTTGATCAACTCGATAGACCAATCCATGATGATTTTTCACTAAAATCCAAAGGTTGGATGGGCAAACGGTCTCAAGACCGTTTGGAGCTCATCCAAACGGTCTCAAGACCGTTTGGTGGTCACCCAAGACCGTTTGGAGGTCTAGGGTTGAGTATAGTTCAGTGGTTGAAGGTCTAAAGATATCAAGTTGATCTGCAATAGATTGCTGATTTGGTGAGCACTTCAATGAACCAAACCCTAATTAGATTGCTTGGATTGGAGTGATATGATGGGCAAACGGTCTCAAGACCGTTTGGAGCTCATCCAAACGGTCTCAAGACCGTTTGGTGGTCACCCAAGACCGTTTGGAGGTCTAGGGTTGAGTATGGTTAGGTGTTTGAAGGTCTAAAGGTACCAAGCTGTTATACAATGCAATGCTGATTTGGTGATCAATCCAATGATCCAAACCTTAATTGGATGGCTTGGATTTGAGTGATATGATGGGTTAACGATCTAAAGACCGTTTGGAGGTCATCCAAACGACCTCAAGACCGTTTGGGGTCAGGTCATACCCAACTTGGATGATGGTTCAATGGTTTCAAAGCAACTAGTCTTACATTGATTAGTGTTGTTGAATCATCGATTCCAAACCCTAATTCAATTGAATCAAACCCTAATTGATGACCAATTGAGGGTTAATTAAGGGTCAAATAAGTTGAAGGTTGACCTATTTAAACTCAATTGAAGTATGGGTATAGGTCCAATTGATGATTGGTTCCATGAATCCAATGATTGAAGGAATCAACATTGGAAACCCTAATTCAATTGGATACCTTATGTCATTAAAGGTCCAATGGATCAAACCTTTTTGAAAACCTAATGTGATTAGGTGGGAGATACCTTTAATGGTACTAGTCATTAATGCATAACAAATGCATGGATCCAATACATGATGTAAACCCTAATTGAGGCCGATTTCATGTATAACCCTATTAAGAGGTTGCCTACATGTGAAATCACTAATTAGGATGAATAGTAAACCCTAATTCCTTTGGATACCTTATGTAATGGAGGTCCAATGTGATGATGAATGTACTATTGATCCAATGATGGTTAGTAATGTTAACCGATGAAGGAACAAAGGTTAAAACCCTAATAGTACCTAAGTGATTTGTGTCAATTAAGGGATGAACCCTAATTGCTGATAAGATCAATGACTTGGTACACTATGTAAATCATAGTTGTATGTACTTTATTGAAGGGTTGATATGACCTAATCAAGTTAAGAAGCTGATAGCATGAATTCATACATGAATATGAATCATGTGGTGTATAAGGGTTATGATCCTTAATCAAAGAGATCATGAAACCCTAAACATGAACATAAACCCTAATTGATAGGGTTATTGAATTCAACCCTAGTTGAGGGTGATTCCATGTGAAACCCTAGTTGAGGGTTATTCCATGTGAAACCCTAGTTGAGGGTGATTCAATGTGAAACCCCAGTTGAGGGTGATTCCATGTGAAACCCTAGTTGAGGGTGATTCCATGTGAAACCCTAGTTGAGGGTGATTCAATGTGAAACCCTAGTTGAGGGTGATTCCATGTGAAACCCTAGTTGAGGGTGATTCCAAGTGAAACCCTAATTGAGGGTGCATCCATGTGGAACCCTAGTTGATGGTGATTTTATGAGAAACCCTAATTGGGAATGCATCCCTAATTGCTTATAGGAACAATGACTTGGTACACTATGTTAATCATAGTTGTATGCATATGATTGAAGGGTTGATGTGACCTAATCAAGTTGAAAGGATCAAATAATAGAATTCATATATATAAATATGATTCATGTGATGATCCTATGTAGCACGACCGTGCAAGGCAGCACGGCTGTGGCGACTTTACTCTGCACGACCGTACAAGGTAGCACGGCCGTGGTGGTCTATGCTTGACTTAGAGCTGAATTGAAAGTGAACTAACATGGTCGTTTTGTTAATTCTCAACTTAAAGATGAGAGAGATACTCATACCTTGTGATGATAATCATTTAATGATAATGGGTGAGAATAAATAAGTATGATTGAATACTTATGGTATAAATGTTGGCTCCTAGATGTGGGGAGCAATGAACTAGGGTTTGATCATTGATAATATGATCTTGAAAACCTAAATGGTTAATAATGGAAAACCCTATTCTTAATGAAGGGTAATGATATATGAGAGAAAGCCCTAATTGATGGTAAACCCCAACCCTGGTAAGGGAATAGTGGTGTTACCCTATATTGCATGATGTGTTGTGAACTTGATAAGTCTATTATCATGTGTGACAATCATGCAGGTCTCATGAGTTGATGATCATAGCCAGGTATGAGCTATGATGCTTATTTGATAAAAATTGATTGGCCATATGTGCCATTATGTTTTTGTTAATGAGAAAGAAGTAACAAGATGAGTTGGGCTTGTAAGCCTTTGTTTTAAGTTGTTGCCTAGTGAGAGGTGACAAGATGTGAATGGCCTTGTGCGCCATGTGAATAAAGTTGTTGCCTAGTGAGAGGTGACAAGATGTGAATGGCCTTGTGTGCCATGTGAATAAAGTTGTTGCCTAGTGAGAGGTGACAAGATGTGAATGGCCTTGTACGCCATGTGAATAAAGTTGTTGCCTAGTGAGAGGTGACAAGATGTGAATGGCCTTGTGCGCCATGTGAATAAAGTTGTTGCCTAGTGAGAGGTGACAAGATGTGAATGGTTTTGTGAGCCATGTGAATAAAGTTGTTGCCTAGTGAGAGGTGACAAGATGTGAATTGCCTTGTGCGCCATGTGAATAAAGTTGTTGCCTAGTGAGAGGTGACAAGATGTGAATGGTTTTGTGAGCCATGTGAATAAAGTTGTTGCCTAGTGAGAGGTGACAAGATGTGAATGGCCTTGTGCGCCATGTGAATAAAGTTGTTGCCTAGTGAGAGGTGACAAGATGTGAATGGTTTTGTGAGCCATGTGAATAAAGTTGTTGCCTAGTGAAAGGTGACAAGATGTACAGTGTTCTCATGAGCTATGTGTGATGGAAATCCAAATCCTGGTAAAGGATTAAGGGTAATACCCTTGAATTATTAATACATTGTTTTGCATGGTATTGATAGATAATTGATGTACTGCTATTATATGTGCTAACCATGCAGGTATCATGAGATGATGAGCATAGCCAGGTATGAGCTATGATGTGTTATTAATTTGAATTTGTTTATTGGGCCTTGTGTGCTATAATATACCTTGTGCCTAGTAAGAGGTGGCAAGAGAGTTAATGTGCATCAAGTGTCATGATGGATGCTTGTGTAGCAAGTATCATACTTACCTTGGTCAAATGACCTAAAGGTGTTAGTTACCTGAGAAAGAGGTAACAGTGCTCAAGTGATGAACAAAGGGTTTGAATAACCATGATTTCATGGTTATGGTATTGAAATTGTGAAAGGATGAGAAAAACCCAGTGGTGAAGTGAGGGATTAAGATCCCAACACTTATGAAAAGAGTATGGCTACGGGCCATGACTCCACATTGATAATGCCAGGCTTTAGATATATGATCTAAGCCTGAAGAAAGTTAATGCAGTGGTAATGATTCTGTTGTTGAATAGATGTTATACATGTTCTTCCTATTCATTAAAGGATAAGTGACATGTTAATTCTATCAAGTAATAACTGCAATGCTTCTGATATAGAATAATGTTCTAATCTGTTAGACATTAAAATATTTGCTGTCAAATAGATATGATTCTCATGTTCATATTCATCTTCTCAAGTTGCAATAATAATGTTTCTGGCGGAGAGTTATATCTCTCGCTGGGGCAAATTTTATAATTGTCCCACCCCCGTGGGAACCACATTTTTAGGTGGACGCGGACGAGGAGACAGGAATCCTTCAGGAGGTGAAGGACATCAGCAGTAGCAGGGACAATAGTAAAGTCTCAGGTGGAGACATTGACTGTCATGTCATGTTCAGATGCATATAGAAGTCCTATGTGTCGTCTCTGTACTCTCAGGTCCTTGGAGTAGTAGTTAATGATTTCGAGATTTTGGCTTAGTGCCCTGAGGGTTTTATACTACCTGTGTACAGTTAAGACAGAGTAGTTAATGTTTGTATTCCTCGAGAAGCAGAAGTACATGATATGTATATATATGAACCATGATGTAAAGTTTTACTTTGGTTCTGAATGAAAGAGTTTTCCTATGATTGGATCCCTTTGCAAAAAGTTTTAATTTTTAGTGATTTTCGCTAATCCGCTGCTTGATGAACGCTTCCGCATTAGTTATTCTTGTTTTTGCGAGATGGTCGTCACATATACGGTCACCACTAACCTTCTGAATGAGGGGGATATCCCTCATCCCTATTAGGCACGACCCACCCAAGGTTGGGTCACCAAAAGGCACTAGGGGTCATGCAACCACACATAGTCTATGTTTCTCATGTGTACTCAAAACCTCGACGTAAAGCATGCATGTCTAACCCACGTACTTGCATGCATGGACAACTAAGATATCCAACTCACTGTGTCCTCTCTTCCTCTATCCACTACTTAAGGATTTGGGTTGAGCATCATCCTTAGAGGATGCATCATCCTCATAGGATGCATCAGGTCTCTTCCTCTCCCTAGAGGCTTCTTCCTCCAAGTCTATCCCTCTTCTCTTCTTCCTACGAGATGGTCTAACCTCAACATTCTCCTCAGGGCACGAAAACATAGGCCATGTAATCTAAGCATGTAATTAATCTCAGGCTAAGTTTCATCATTCAAACTTATGTCCATTACATCTTTCTTACATGATTTTTATTATTATTTGGTGGAGGATTTCTTAATATTTATCATCCATAACCCTCAACATCAGGAGGAGGTGGAGAGAGAAAACCCTAAGTCTTATAGTTTCTCAGTGAAGGGGGTAGAAAAGGGATGAATACATATGACAAGACCTAGAGGTATCTTATTTCGACTCAAATCCCCAGATTTTGGCCAGGCATTCACACGAATTCCAGGAGTCCTCATAAACTGACAAGCGGGGCGGAGGAAAATCTTGCCAGCCCCCAAATTGTGATCCTTTTCTAGACTCCTCCATCTTTAGAAAATCCTCTAATAACTCCCTTGGGTTCTAAAGAGTTTGTAAAGTATAATAATTATTAGAAATTAGATGGAAAACCAGGCTCCGATACCAAATGTAATGACCCCACCCCATAGAAACCCCCAATTAAAGAAGGCTAAGAAGTTGGTGTTGTTATCCCAAATTAGGATCAACTAGTTTTGCAAATAATAAAATATAGTTAAAAAATTCTACCACAACTAAGCTTAAACAATATTAAAAATTTCTTTTCACATACCTTTAAGAAATAGGAGTTTGGAACTTAACCCAAAGTAAAGTTTTATCTAACGAAATCCTCCAATCCTTATTTAGCTTTATCCTTTAAATGTCATTTTAAATGGTCATCCACTTTCATGTAATCCTAAAACACCGACAAATAAAACATTAGTTACTATAACAGATTATACTGGTATGTCGGGGAACCAAAACTTACATATATATTGTAACAACATATCCACATCAAATATTTGTTATCAATCAGAACTTACATTTTCATTATAAGTTCCCAACCATTCTACTCATCCTCTAGTATACCAGCTCTTAGGGTATAGTCCCTACAATGGACATTAGGTTACCTTCTCAATCTTGAGCTTGGTACCTTATGGGACACCTCTCTAGGAGACATATAGTCTCCCTATCCAAGGCTTGAGCAACTATGACCTTCCCATCTAGGGTTTTGTTATGTGGCAATTTATCGCACTAACAAACTCACTCAGGGTTGAGATCCCCGAGCTTTTGCCAAAACCTTTGTGCAATAATACCACCCGCATGCGGATGGGACTTATCGCAGTATAGTTAAGGATCGAATCCCAAGAGACAACATTTTTAAGAATCTTTTTCAGTCGAATCTAGCTCGAGTAAGACTAATATTTAGAACGATTGATTTGGTTGAGGTTAATTAAACTAATTGTAGGAAAGTAAATGAGTAGAATGAAAGTTTGTTCTAGATTAAATGATATGGAATCACTGGGACCACTCCACATGAAAGCACATCCAAACACAACATCCAGGCAAGCATCTAAGTATCCAAATGCAACTGCTGCAAACCCTCCCGGAGGGATGTTTAGGCCCACATAAGCATCCCCTTAGGCATCAGATTTCTCGTTGCCATCAGGATCATGCACTTATGGTTCCTAAGATACAACATCCAAATAAGGCTGTGGTCCTCCCTGAGGGATGTTTAGACCACAGAAGCATCACCGTAGGATAGATGGCTCGTCCCCTCACAGATCATACACTTACGACCTCAAGGAACCCCATTCTATTTCTAGTCTGGGAGTCAACCATGCTAATCGACAAGCATGTAGGTGATTAGTCTACAAGAAACATCGATGATTAACAAGAAGATACAACAACCAACTAAGGTTGTGGTCCTCCATGAGGGATGTTTAGACCACAGAAGCATCACCGTAGGTTACATGTCTTGTCCCCTCACGGATCACACACTTACGACCTCAAGGAGCCCTACCAGATCTCTCATTAAGGAGTCTACCTCATTAATCGACATTCTGCACTATGAAGAGAAGAACAAGATGGAAGCAAGCATGTGATCAACTACAAGCATATCAATTTGCAACGAAATGAAAAGTTATATACATTGCATTGGAATGTTAAATGTAAAGACAAGAATGCATAAGCATCGAGGCTAGTCCCCGCACCATAGCAAAAAAGGAACTACTCACTCATGATGCGAGAAACAAGAAGAATAAGAAATAGAGAGAATTCCTCCATCAACATGATGTAGAAGGTGGTCGCAACTCGGTGAAGATGATGCAGTCTTTTACTTTGTGTCAAAGCAGATCTGGACGAAGAACGAGGGACGCCAAGACAGACCAGGCAGTCTTTCTCACTCCTCCTCCCTTCTCTTCTTGGTCTCCTTGAGTTGCAGTAGGAACGATAGGTGAAGTGGTAGTGGCAGGATCAGACCAACGTTTTAGGAAGCCTGGCGGCGTCCCAGATACGATGCCCAAATGAGGACCCTATTGGTCCTATTTATAGGCTTGTATGGGGTCCTCACATTTTTGGTGTGAGTCTTCCACACAGTTTGGTCCAAACAGTTTGGTCACTCTTGCCCAAATGGTCTTGTGTCATACGGTCTGGGAGATACAGTCTTGGGCTCCCTTGCTCAAACGGTTTGCTTTCCAAGAATCCCCTAACAGTGTTGGAGAGTAAGCCTCCACACGGTTTGGTCAGGCGATAAGGTCTTCATCTGATTGGCCTTCTTGCTCAAACGGTCCTGGTCAAGCGCTCAAACGGTCCGACCTTCACGTGATCTCTGCTTTAGAGGAGAAATCAGTCTCAAACATCGATGTGTCATGCAACTGATCTCTACTTTCGGTCGCTATCCATACGATCTCTGTGACTGATCTTGACCAAACGGTCTTGAGAAAGGTGATGCCCAAACGGTTTGGAGACCGTTTGGATGACCAAACGGTCTTGGCTGAGACTCCTTACGGTTTCGTGATGGCATGCTCAAAACGATCCATGGTTCTCATTCATACAGTTTCGGTGATCAAATGGTCTTGGTGACGTGGTTAAATGATCTCGTTGTCTAAACAGTTTCATTGTCGAAACGGTTTTGTTGTTACAAACGGCCTCGATGACCGATGGATTTTAAACGGTCTTGGGTAGGTGGCACTCATACGATCCCGAGACCGTATGGCTTCAAATGGTCTTGAGAACATTTGGCCTCATGCGGTTGTGAGACCGTATAAGGGGGAATGATGGAAGGGGGACTGTGCGGGCAAATGGCTAAGACCGAGAGGTGAAAACTGAATGGGTAGACTGCTAGGGAAAAATATTCGGTAAAACCATTAGGTGAAACTGTTTGGTGAAAACCAAAGTTGAGAGGATCTTTGAATGAATTCCATATGATGGTCGAACTTTATCATGACCTGCCAAAAATCAATATAAATCTAGTTAATAATCTTGATAATTGAATTAGTTAAGAATTCTTGTATTTTTTGGGATTTAGGGGATGAAATCAAAAATATTGAATCGAATTGGTCCCAAAAAGGCGAATGAAAATCTTGATGAATATGCATTCATAAAAACACCGTGAACTTAAACGTTGCTCATCCTCGAGTAACACAAAATCTAGAACAATCACCCAATGAATACTTTCTGATCATGTGATTGCCTCCTCTTCACATCAAGAATGTTTTCCTTTTTGCTTTGTATGACTAAGGATCTCAACTTCCTTGAGACCACTGAACACATCTTACCATATCTTCGTTCCTGAGTTTGCTTTCCAACTTCACTTCCTCCTCACTTTTTCCAACAACAAGCATGTCAAAGAGTTTCGTAAGAGTCCAGATATACCCACAAAACAAGAAGTGTGCATCTGATCTCACACTGGTGTATTTCAGGGTAGTGGATGCATTTATTTGTGCCATTCGGTAGAAAAGGGAGTGAAGGGAGGTATGGAAGGAAGAAATAATTCTCTCCTCTATTCGACTCAAGATTTTTTATTAATTTATTTGCAACTTCATTTATTGCATTTTTGTGCGAATCTCTCCTCTATTCGAATCGAGATTGCATTTCTTTTTGTGTGTGATTTGGAATCTTTTCTTGGTGGTACGCCCCTATTTATTTGCGAGGGGTATGGAAGAAGAGGATATAGAGCAAAGTGGTGTGCCATCCCGAACTTAGGGTTTGGCACTATTTTGGCTATTTTTTTTCTTTTTGATGGATGGAGGGGTACGAAGATGATAGAAGAAGTGTAAAAGAGAGTTCAGATCAGAATGTGACTTGATTTACAGTTCTGTGCATCGGGTTGTTTTCTTTATCACACTCTGCTCAAATAATGACTTGATGAGGATCCGGTGGGGATTCCATGTTGTTGTTCCACTAATCAGTTAGGAAGCACGATGTGTTTGATCCCTATCAGTTTGACAAACACTAGCCACTTTTGCATAAAGATCATGATGTTAGGATTCATAAGCTACACAAGATGATTTCAATCAAAAGGCGCTAGTTTTCAGAAGAAGGTCCTTTCAAGGGTGTGCTTCACATAAGGAGGGTATAATGATTCAAAATGCATATAGAATTAAAAAGGTCAAAATTTCATCCAGTATCTGTTCAAATTTCTTTTGAATGAAATTTTTTTTTGGAATTTTTAAAAATTTTGGTCAAAATTGCAATGATGAAATCTTAGGTCAAAAATAGATGGGTGAAGGTGGAATGTAAGATACATACCACCCACCCACCACCCCGAACTTAAAAATTTGCTCGTCCCGAGCAAACTCCAAATCCGAGATGGAGGGGAATTTTCATGCCATTTGGACCACCGGATGTGGTTGCGTTCCAATCAATGTATTTCCTCCATCTAAAAATTTTAATCGTAAAGACCATTCAGAACTCAAAATAGCATCTTGCGATGCAATTTTATTTGGTGTAAAATTATCTAAAAAGTAATGACAAAATTAAAGAAAAATCCTAATTCAAAATTAAAACTAAATACGAAATTATTGATTGGGTTGCCTCCCGACAAGTGCCTTTGTTTTACGTAGATGGCTCGACGTGGATATTGTCACCATGGTGGTGCTCTAAGTGGAGCTTGGGCTGGATTTGTATATCTTCTTGTAGCAGTTAGGTAGTCATATTCTTTTCGTGGTTTCTTTCTTAACCATTCATTTATCCTTGCTTTGATTTTAGCTTCTTGTATCCTTCCCCATACAGAGCTAGCAATGTTAGAGCATATAGGGAAACAACATGAGTTATTTTGACTTGTTCTTTGTTGCTCAATTCGAGGTGGAAGATAGTTGTTGGGAATCTGAACGAAATCATTAATGATGTAGTGTTGTTGAGGCTCAGAAGAAAAGTTCATTGTTGATGAACTATCCCTTCATTGTAGCAATGTTGGTTATTAACGTCTATCAGGTATGGGCCTGAGGGATGTTCCTTGTAGAAACCACAATCCAAATCTTGTTGTGGGAGGAGGATGAAATCAATAATCTTCGTCTGTTGGGCTACCAGTGCATTCCTGACAATAGCTGTTTCTGGATGAGGAGGCTCATAGACATCTGAAGATGGTTTGGTTTGTGTCATAACAGTGTTGGGAGGTGTCTCCTCCTTTTCACAAATGTCTTCTATAGTTTCTATAGGCTTGAGTTCTTCTAAAGTAGCTTCAACATCTTCTTTAGCATAATCGAGAAATTCAATGAAATCCTTTACTTGTTCGTCAATAGGTTCATAAGCTGATGGGTCCGTTAGGGCAACTTCTAAAGGATTGTCTGATTCATGATTCTCTTGAGTGAGAAGTGACATTTTCTCTATGAAATCAATAAGATATACTTCTTCTTGCATGCTTGTTCTTTGCATACTTTCAAAGACTTTGAATTCGAGAGTTTCTTTACAAAATCTGAGAAGCAAGGTTCCTACTTCAACATCAATTAGAGCTCTTGCAGTGGCGAGGAACGGACGTCCAAAGATAAGGGGATATCTGGCGTCTTCTTTTATATCTATAATGAAAAATTCACACGGAACATATGTCTCTTTGCCTACCTTGACTGGGACATATTCAAGGATTCCTAACAAACATTTTACTGAATTGTCTGTAAGATGTATAGTCATGCCAGTAGGAAGAAATTATGATAATCCTAGCCTCTTGCAAAGGCTTAGAGGCATGATCGAAATTCTAGCACCCAGATCAGCTAGTCCCTTCTTATGTGTAGAATCGCCAATATGGCATGAAATGCCAAAAGATCCTGGATATTTCTACTTCTTGGGCATCTTACTCTGGATGATGTCTGAAGTAGTCATTGCTAATTTAACTGTCTCTTACTCTTCAGTTATATATTTCTTTGTGAGAAGTGACTTCAAGTACTTCGTCCAAGAAGGTATCTCATCCAACACATCCAGAAAGGGTATATCAACATGAAGCTTCTTCATAGCTTCTTTGAACTTGTTGAAACAAGTATCAAACTTGGTTTGCCTTAGACGAGTCGGAAAAGATATGCGAGGGTTGTATACATGGATGTTAGGTTCTGGTGTTGCTTCTTCCTCTTCTACAGTAGGTTTCACAAAATTTCCTTTCCCTGACTTATCATTGCTTAGTTGCTCCTTTGGAATAGATTCAAGTTCTTTGTCAACTTGATCATTCACCTGGTCTTGTTCATCTATGACAACTACTGGTGTCTTGGCAGGTGGGTCAGAATATACATTACGAGAATGAGTCATAACAACCTTCAACTGCTCAGGATGTTTGTGATTATTCTCTGGTTGGACAGCAAAGACTCCAGCAGGTGGTCTCATACTAGCTGCAAGTTGAGCGAGTTGAGATTCAATAGCCTTCTGATGGGCTTGCTGGTTAGCTATCATATTCTGTTGGTTAGCTATCATAGTTTGCTGTGACTATAACATTTTCTCAATGGTCGTTAGTTTGTCATCAGTAGGGATGGGATAAGATTGCTTCCCTTGTGGTTGATAGGGGACCTAGTTGAGATTCTGAAACTGAGAGTTGTTCTGATAGTTGTTGAAGTTCCTACTCTGAAAATTTCCCTTATAGTTTCCTTGATTCCCAAAATTTTGTTGTTGGCTATACAAACCAAGTTTATGTGAGTTTATTGCTCCTGAAGGATTTCCATATTGTATACCGGGATGGTTCTTATTCTGACTTGGGTTGTATTATCCTTGGCCAGGGATAGTGTTAACAACATTCAGACTTTCCATTTGGCCATTATCTCCTTGTTCACTTACTTTGCTCAAAACAATGTCATAGAGAACATTGCATGATAAAGTAGAGTGATAAGTGCCTTTGCATGCTTCACAGAATAGTGAAACTGACTTAATCTATTCCTATTGGTGAGGGGGTAAATGTCCTCTTTCAAAAGCAGCAAGGGATGACTCGATATGATTCTCTTGGCAACTAAGAGTTTGAGTGTTTCAACAATAGACTTGTATTCAGGTGTAGCTTCAACCATAGCTACTTTCAACACTCCTTTACCCACTGATCTACCCCAATTTTCTTGATTTTCAGCTCCTAGGGTGACAACCTTCCATGTGTTATTGTAGCTTTGACGCATCAAGTTTCCTCCGGATGAGGAATCTAAAAACCTCTTGATATCATCATCCACACCCATATAGAAGATCTCTATAAGTCGATTCTTAGGAATGCTATGGTGTGTACACTTGCGTAGAAGCTCTTTATATATGTCCATCCTTCCGCAAGGGTTTCTCTAGGGGCTTGAGTGAATATTGTTATTCGTCCCCTTATTTTGTATGTGGGATAAGGAGGGTAAAATTTTTCTAGAAAAACATTTTGAAGTTGCTCCCAGGTAGTGATGGGTTCACATTGTAGGGAGTTGTACCAACTTATGGCTCTATCAGCTAGTGAATACTTGAAAAGTTGGAGTCTAATAGCATCATCAGACACTCCATTCTGTTTCATCATAGCACAAAGATCGATAAACCTCAGAAGATGATCCTGGCTATCTTCTGCTTGTTTGCCGTAGAAAGGGTTATTCTGTAGCAAGGTAATCCAGTGTGCTCATATCTCAAAATTTGGAGCATGGATGGGAGGAGGTTGGACCGGGTGATGTACATCAACAACTTTAGGGATGGAGAACTCCCTAAGATCCTTTTGCAGTTCGGCTACTTGTGCCGCCGCTTGTGCTGCTAGGATTTCTTCTTGAACCGCAACTCTGGCTTCTTGCATGAGCCTCTCTCTCTATGCATTGATGGCTTGAGCCACCCTTCGGGCTACCTCTTCTTCTTGATCCATCCTCACTTTATTTTCTCTGTTCTGACGATGAAAGGTTACGTCAATCTCCGAATCAAAGCTGGCAACGAGTCTGGGACTGTTCATACGGTGTATGCACTATGCTTCGAGGGTACCTGAAATGAAAAGATCTTAAGTGAGATTGACAGAGTAGAGTGAAATTCAAGTAGATGATCGATTGTATCAAAAAGAAAAACAAAATCCTAGATTAGCCTTAAGAGAACTAGATTTGACTAATTGATTTTTTTGTCCCCAGCAATGGCGCCAGAATTTGACGTGGCAATTTATCGCACTAACAAGCTCACTCGGGGTTGAGATCCCTGAGCTTTTATGAAAAACTTTGTGCAATAATACCACCCGCAAGCGGACGGGTCTTATCGTAGTATAGTTAAGGATCGAATCCCAAGAGACTACATTTTTAAGAATCTTTGTCAGTTGAATCTAGCTCAAGTAAGACTAATATTTAGAACGATTGATTTGGTTGAGGTTAAATAAACTAATTGCAGGAAAGTAAATGAGCAAAATGAAAGTTTGTTCTAGATTAAATGATATGGAATCGTTGGGATGGTATCAGGTTTCACCACCACTGCACATGCAAGCACATCCAAACACATAACATCCAGGCAAGAATCTAACTATTCAAATGGAACTGCTGTGAACCCTCCTGGAGGGATGTTCAGGCCCACGTAAGCATCCCCTTATGTGTCAGATTTCTCATCGCCATCCGGATCATGCACTTATGGTTCCGAAGATACAACATACAACTAAGGTTGTAGTCCTCCCTGAGGGATATTTAGACCATAGAAGCATCACCGTGGGTTAGATGGATCGTCCCCTCACGAATCATACACTTACAACATCAAGGAACCCCATTCTATTTCTAGTCTGGAAGTCAACCGTGCTAATAGACAACCATGTAGGTGATTAGTCTGCAAGCAAACATCGACGATTAATAAGAAGATACAACATCCAACTAAGGTTGTGGTCCTCCCTGAGGGATGTTTAGACCATAGAAGTGTCACCGTAGGTTAGATGTCTCATCTCCTCACAGATCACACACTTACGACCTCAAGGAACCCTATCAGATCTCTCGTCAAGGAGTCTACCTCATTAATCGACATTCTACACTATGAAGAGAAGAAAAAGATGGAATCAAGTAGGTAATCAACTACAAGCATATCAATTAGCAACGAAATGAAAAGTTATATACATTGCCTTGGAATGTTAAATGTAAAGACAAGAATGCATGGGAAGTGGGGCTAGTCCCCACACCCCAGCAAAAAAGGAACTACTCACTCATGATGTGAGAAACAATAAGAATTCCTCCATCAACATGATGTAGAAGGTGGTCACAACTCGATGAAGATGACGTGATCTTCTACGTCATGTTAGAGCAGATCTGGATGAAGAACGAGGTACGCCAAGACAGACCGGGCAATCTTTCTCACTCCTACTCCTTTCTCTTCTCGGTCTCCTTGAGTTGCAGCAGGAATGACAGGTGAAGTGGCAGTGGCAGGATCGTACCAACATTTTAGGCAGCCTGGCGGCATCCCAGATCCGATGCCCAAATGAGGACCCTACTGGTCCTATTTATAGGCTTGGATGGGGTCCTCACATTTTTGGTGTGAGTCTTCCTCACGGTTTGGTCCAAACGGTTTGGTCACTTTTTCCCAAACAGTTTGGAGACTATTTGGATGACCAAACAGTCTTGTGTCATACAGTCTGGGAGATACAGTCTTGGGATCCCTTGATCAAAAGGTTTTCTTTCCAAGAACCACCAAACATTTTTGGAGAGTACGTCTCCAAATGGTTTGGTCAGGCTATACGGTCTTCATCTGATTGGCCTTCTTGCTCAAACAGTCTTGGTCAAGCGCTCAAACGGTCTGACTTTCACGCGATCTTTGCTTTTGATGAGAAACCGGTCTCAAACGTCAACGTGTCGTGCAACCGATCTCTACTTTCAGTCATTGTCCATATGATCTCTGTGACCGGTCTTGACTGAACGGTCTTGAGACTGGTGACGCCCGAATGGTTTGGAGACCGTTTGGATGACCAAACAGTTTGGAGACCGTTTGGATGACCAAACGGTCTTGGCTGAGACTCCATACGGTTTCACGATGTCAGGCTCCAAACAATCATTGGTTCTCGTTCATACAGTTTCAGTGATCAAACGGTCTTGGTGACGCGCTCAAACATACTCGTTGTCCAAACTGTTTCATTGCCAAAACGGTTTCGTTGTTTCAAACGGTCTCGAAGACCGATGGGTTTCAAACGGTCTTGGGTAGGCGACACTCATACGATCCCGAGAGAGTATGGTTTCAAACGGTCTTGAGAATGTTTGGCCTCATGCGGTTTTGAGATCATATAAGGGGGAACGTTGGAAGGGGGACCGTGTGGGAGAATGGCTAAGACCGAGAGGTCAAAACCGAATGGGTAGACCGCTAGGGCAAAATGTTTGGTGAAACCGTTAGGTGAAACTATTTGGTGAAAACCAAAGTTGAGAGGACCTGTGACTGAATTACATATGATGGTTGAACTTTTTCATGACCTGCACAAAATCAATATAAATCTAGTTAATAATCTTGATAATTGAATTAGTTAAGAATTCTTATATTTTGTGGGATTTAGGGGATGAAATCGAAAGTATTGAATCGAATTGGTCCCAAAAAGGCAACTGGAAATCCTGATGAATATGCATTCATCAGTTTGGTTTGACCTTCCCTCCTGGGCTTGGTCTCATCATCGTCATCATCATCTCTTAAATCATAAATCTAGAGGTGGTATGCAGGTTCGGGTAAGTCATAAGCACTATATGGTGATAATCATAGTCATTTTATAGATTGTCAAAATTAAAATTCATCCAAGTATTTAATTACAAGCAATCAATTAAACCTCAAAGATCACCATGAAACTAAAACGATTATCCTTAAGCATAACCACATACCTGATTTGAAGCAAGATATCAAATCCAATCAAGATGTCCAATCAAGCAAGTTAAGCAACCAATCAAGCAAATCTTGATCCTGAAAACATGTATAATGCCTAACCGTTACCATCATATCCCAAACAAATCATTATTGAATTGGGACACCTTTCTAAGTTTTGTAAGTCTCATTATGATTTATTAGGGTTTCTTAGATCAATTTTCAATCTTTATCCTTTTCATGTCAACAAACCCTAAAACATGTTTTCTACTCATAAAACCCTAATTACTCAAATTATTCGTATTAAGGGCCCTTTATTCTCAATCTAGCTTTGGATCATCATATATCTATATTATTCATGGATTTTTGAAAATAAAAACCATTAAAACCCACAATTATCAAAATTAGGGTTTCTAGGCACATTAATGCATATTCATATACATGGAACCCTAAATTAAGCCAATCCTACATAAAGATTATCCCTTTAAGATCCAATTATTTCTTTTATCATCAATAGGATAATATTTTCTCAAAATATCCAAAGAACATTATTAGATCTAAATATCATCAAAACATAGGGTTTTTACATAATAAAACAATTAAAGGTGACGAATTTATGTAGTTTTCGAATTGCAAGCCTTGCATTCTCCTAATAAATTTTCATATATAATTTGTCTTGATCCGATTATCCTACAATTTCTTACAATATCTTCAAATGATTCAATTATGACCCAATGGGAGCCTGTCACCTAGGCAGGGTACCCTAGGTCCCGGCCGGCCAATCGACTTTCACCAACTAGGTAGTGCGCGACTTAGGTGGTCGGGCCAACAAGCAATAAATAGAGAGGTAAAAGTCTAGGTTGCCCCTTACCTATGAAGAGAAGCGTTAGGGCAGATTGAACAATTCCCAAGTTGTCTTCAACCTTGCTCGTGCATGCACACCGCCACCTGGGCGAGTCAACCTCACCGTTGACCTTTGGATTCTGATCCCTTGAGCATCGTGTGGAGGCCTAGTCTCCTTTTTCGTGATGTGCTGATCTTGTGGATATCTTCAATTCATCTAGTGGTGGTTAGATGCAGTAGGTTGAGAAGATGACTTATGCAGAGAGTCAGTGATGAGAAGAAACGATGGAGGATGGGGCTAGAAGTTGAATTCGGTGTAGGGAATAAGGCGCGAAGTCCAGGAAAATCTCGCGACAAGTTGATGGTCTTGTTGAGACCTCTAACTCCCTTATATAGCCATGGGTCTCTGGCGTGGGGCATTGACATCCCTATGAATTGGAGAAACCACAAGTTTTTTCTCCAAAGCCATCCAAACTTCGGATTGTTCGACTCGGAATGGGATCCCAATTGCAATGTGAGAGTTTCCATAGATGCTCGTGCATTACAATGTGAGATCATCAGAGAAGAAGCTTCTCCAAATCCCTACTCATCTTGGGACTTGGATGATGACCTAGATTTGGGAGATCGATGGCTCAGGTTAGCCACGCCATCCATAGGGTTGGATTATCCATATATATTAACATGACATTCAAAGTACATATACTTGATAATCATATCACTTTCAGATTCTTATGAAAATCCATATCTCTCCAACCTATTATCTGTTTGATCCCAAATTTTAAAGGAAACTTCATTATGACTTAATCCACAGTATGCAAAGTTTGAGACTCAAACTCAAAAGTATGAGAGAGTTTTCTTCACATGCAAGTTTTTGATGACCGAGAGAACCCATCTCAGATGAAGCCGACATGGTAAACTCTTGAGGCATGAGAGGGTGTGGTCCGGTCACCCCCCTCCTGTGCCTAATCAGTGTGAATTGTCGTTCGTAAAGTGCCTTCGGTGAGGTTTGAACCCGGGTCCTTCATTTGGTCACATGCAAGTTATCACTTAATAATACATATTTTATTCATATTTTCTATCTCCTATACTTTTATTTCATTTATCTAGATTCCTTTTACCATTAGAAACCGTGTGGATTTGAAACCTAATCAATTAAAGGTCATCCATACTCTTTCCAGAGAATCTCACATAATTCTCACCATTATCCTTATTTCTTTTACCTTGTAAATATTATGGGATTTCTATTGACTTTTCTTCCCTTTTTATCACATTGGACTCACTAACTCATTAGGATCAATAAGATTACTCATTTAAAGGGAACATTGCAAAAGAAACCCATTCATTGAATGTATATCATATGGTTTTCATGCATGTACATCTTAATGGAAAAATTGCATTTTAAGCAATATAAACCCAAAAAGTAGGGTTGTAACAGTATAGTAGTCGAATTAAATTTGAAGGAAGGTAGAAGGGACCTAGGTGGAGGTCTTTAGTGCACTGGTTCCCCACGAGAAGGCATCGAGTCTCATATATGGTCGAGCACTAAAGGGAGAGGAGATTATGCATTGGGCTCTTTTCATCTAGAGAGAACTAGGGCTCATTTAGGGGTATGTTGGATGCGAAACCACCTCCCCAAGATGATGGTGGTGAAAAAAGTGGGAGGTCATGGACGGGAGAGGGAGATATGGAATGTGGAGGTTGTTGTGGGTTGTTCTCCCATCAACATGCGTTTAGTGCAAGGAAGGAGATGAGATCTCCTATCCTTGATCCCAATATAATGTCACTGACCAAAATTAAGATCAAATTTGAGCGTGGCACATTGGTGAAGGTATAACTTAGAAAAAATATAACTAACTATTGCATCTGCTCGACTTAGGCTTAGTAACCATGACGTAGGTCAAAACAAACTAATCACAAAATATTCATTAAATATCTAGGTCCAAATACATGTATTCACTCTCTTTTATCTAAAAGCGTTATTATATAAATTTGATTAAGTTAAACATGCTATCTAAATTGAAATACCCATTAGATTTTAGGTTTAATCTCGGAAAATATATAATTTACAACATTAGCTACTTAGGATAATTAGTGCATTAATAATCATCATAGATGAGTGACATTACTAATATTTGATGAGATGTCTAATATGTCATGAGCTACTTAAATTTCAGAAGATAGAGCATAATAGAGACATATGTGGGGTCATTTTATTAAAACCCTAATCATTTAACTTAGGGCTAGGTAGTGTGAATAAAAAATAAAAAATGTGATAAATCACATAGTCATAATGTGTAGAACTTGTTCTAGGATTTTAGAACATTAGAAGAAATTAATTTTGTAACTTACAAGTATTGGTTACATTTTCTCTAAATTAAAATTTTAGGAATATTACATGGGGAGTGGCTCGGATTCATTGGATATACTAGGGTATACCAACTTGTGAGAACTTGTTACACTAAAGGAGATTACTCAAAACATAAAACATAATCAGTCACCAATAAACCACTTACCCAAAAATATGGGTAAATTAAAACCGATTTCAATGGCAGCACCAAACAAGCATTAAAATTCCGATTCGTTTGAAACACCATATACAAACTTTTCTTTTCCAGACCTGAGAGTACAGGGATGACTATAGGACACACTAGACATCTAATCAACATCCTCAAAGATTCAGTACTATAGCTCCTCTTTGCTGCCACATGTTTGTTTTTGTCACTGCCGATTACGTAAAAAGATGTGGTGAACCACAAGGGTGAGACCCATGTCCCAGCAAGAGATATAACCTCCAGCAACGCTTATTGATTACAACATTTAAGTAATTAAATAGTTTAAGCAGTTTAATCATATATAAAAAATAGGCTCAATAGCTAGGATTATTGACAAAATAGATAAAGGAGAAGATAATAACTATCATCATTAGCCATAATATTACCCTTTATCTTGTTGACAATATAAGAAATTCAACAACATATGCATATCTAGCATCATGTGCAGGTCTAGTAACATAGCATAGCTAATAACATGAGCATGTCTAATTGGTTGAACATATCAACATCATAAGAAGAGCTAACAACATACACACAACTATCTGGATAAGCATGATTAGTAGTATATGCATCTCTAGTTACAAAGGCATGACTAGCATGTTAAACATAACTAACAACATGAGATAGCTAGCATCATGATTATAATCAGCAGTAGTAGTATAGTTATCAACACAAGCATATCTATTGTATGTATGCATCTACAATATTAAGCATATCCACAACCTAAGTATATCTACTATCTCTTTATTTGTTGGATAAGGTAAAGTATTACTAAAATGAAGCAAATTATAGGGGAGGTATCAAAATCCCATATACTGTACATGACCTACACGAGGTCCCACATTCTCAGAACCATGGTATTGACTCCCACCATGTTCTTCGGGTTAGCTTTAAAAAACCAAAACATGCTATGACTAATTACATCAAAAAGGAGAAGATTATATCTCGGTCTCTTCCCATGTATCCTAGCATTCCTTTCGTATAAAACATGATAGATAAGAGAGGCTAGGAAGATAACACCAAAAGACTATCTCCTCAAATTGTTCCTTGAGATCTGAACCATCCAGGTAATAACAGTGTTAAGCTCCATACGCGGCTGGTCGCCCCACCCACACTTGAGGCTCCCTCTTTTCCACAAATAGGTAGTATACTCACACTCGAAGAACAGATGATTATGGGTCTCCAGCACCCTCCTACAGAGCACACACAAGGCATCACAATTAAACCCCCAATTCAACAATCTATCCCTGGTTAGTAGCCTCTCCTTGATGGCCTTGAAAGTCTTGTAGCTCCATTTCAAACAATGATGTTTGGTCCAAATGATAGTATGCCAAGCAACCTGTGACATATGTCTATTAAGGTTCCAAGGTTTGACCTGCGTGCCCCACTCATGTTGTTGTAAACAACTGACATTACTAAGCTCATTTCTAATCATCTTCATTTTCCTCCAAACGCACGAATCACCGGTCTAGTTATCACCCTCCAGGTTGCCATACCTTTTACGCATCCAGTCCACCCAAAACGAGCTGCTGCAATTTAGGAACCAGTCCACTCTAGAGGTGGTCACCCTCCATGCCAGCTGTAAAGGGTAGGAGATACCCAAACCTCCAGCATATTTAGGAAAAATAACAGTATCCCAGTCCACTACGTGTGCACCGCCTCCCCAAAGAAATCTAGCAACGATGGACTTGAACTTCTCCAGAATATAAAGTAACAGTTCAATCTGTTTACACTAGAAATTCACTTTCACATTAAGCACAGTTTGACAGAGGACAACATGACCTGACATAGAAATGGGAATGCCATTCCACTTCTCCGTAGTCATTCTGAGATCATCAACACAAACACAGTAATCCACGCCTCTACCTCTGCCCCCCAAAAGGGGATGCCCAGGTACCTAGTCAGGAAATGACCAGCCGCCAGACGAGATGCCCTCTTCAGACGTCCTCTTCTGGGGTCTTAAGATCACGATAAGAAGATATGGGACTTGATCTCACTGATATAGAGGCCACTGAGCTTACCAAAATGTCGTAAGAGTTTGTACAACCCTCTCATATATTTGTAGTGCCCCGCCAAGAAGAAAAGGATATCATCAACAAAATAATGTGTGATTCCACTTTAGTACCTTTAATTTTGTAGACTTTGATGGACCCACTCTGTTCAACATTACCCACCATACAAGAAATGTGACGATCAAATCGTGAAAACAAGATCAACGAATGTGGAAGCAATTAACTAGCAGCGAAATTATTAAAAATCACTAAAAATTAAAACTTTTTGTAAAGAGATCTTCAAATGATCAAACTCTTTCATAAAGAAACATGATAAGTTATTTACAAACTGATCCATCATTACATCTCTGTAACAAACACATCTCGAGGATGATAAGCGTCAACTACATTGTTAACTATACAAGGTAAGATACAAAATCTCGAGACATCATGCCAAAATCTCAGATCTACTGACTCCTAGGACCTGAGAGTATAGAGACGACACATAGGACATACTATCTACAAGACTTGACAGTCAGTGTCTCCACCTGAGGATCACTGCTGTCCCTGAGGTTGATGTTGCTGCTTCTTACCCACTGATGGGTTCCTTCATCCTCGACGTCTACCTAAAAAGTTGAATACCACAGGGTGAGACAATTGAATAATTGTACCAACGAGAGTTATAACTCTCCGCCAGAAGCATTGTTATTGAAATAATGGAATAACATAAAGCAGTAGGATTATAAACATTCAACATCAGGTTTAACATTATGTAAACTAAGTGAAACAACATTCTCTTAAGTAATCATTTCAATTATAACTTAATTGAATGACAAGACATATAAAAATAAGGAATATGAAGAACATGTATACTAGTTATTTAACTAGAACACTATAAACAATGTATCATCAATCATTGTTTCTCGTAGTTCAACCTAAGAAAATATGCTACATGGCTGATTACATTTTACAAACATATTTATGCCCTAAGGAGATGAGTTACACCTCTCATACTCCAACGGACCATTACGAAATCGCAATCGGTACCATACATAGGTCATTAGAAGAGCCGGATTCCTATGACCTCATCTTCCTCAGTCAGTATGAGGAACATCATGCATGACATCTTGTGTCTCTGCCATAATAGCTTTCAAGGGTATTCTGGCAACATCGCTATTAGAGTTACAGTGGCGTTCTTTACTCTCTTCGCCATCGAGGGATTTCTTGTTTATCTCTCATCGATGCAGCATTAACAACATCATCGGGAGATTAGTGATACATCATCCTGGCATAAACATATAATGAAGGATTGAGAGATTAATGGTACATCTCATATCAAATCCAACATTAGGACGTAAGGATATTCGCATCCATAACCCCCACATACTCAAAAGTATGCTCTCCAGAAGTTCCCTTAGGAAAACCTATTTCACCATCATTTAATTTCTGACAATGATGGATCTATGATCAGGGCTCTACATGATATCATTATACTTGATTATTTAAGTACATTATGGCATTCTTTAGCATCAGGCATGTTTTCAAACATAAACCAATAAGGAAATTGCTATAAAGAAAGAGTACTATTTGTATCAAATCCTCATCACATATTTTTAACATTGGGATATCAATCCCGAACCATTTCATCATTGTGATTCAGGAATATGGGTGTTCAAACCCTTGAATCATCATAACACTTGTTACCAAGTAACATCTTATCATCCAGTCATTTTAACAGTATGATCTTGATTATAACAATGCATATATTTCTCCTGGATCATCCAGCCTATCAAACTCATATGTTACCACTTACCAGGTACATAACATATCATTACTCTTAAAGTTTATAAAGTGTTTTCAATGCATATGACATCATAACCCTTACCTGGATATGATCACCTCTTTATAAAAACATGCATGGTTAACATTATTGATAACATGCACATTGTAACTGTATCAACATAATACAAGTTCTTTTTAATTTAAATATAGAATACCACGGTCGTTCTATCTTGCACGGTCGTGCAAGAGTAAGCCACCACGGTCGTGCTACCTAGCACGGTCGTGTTACTGACAAAATACCACGACTATGTTACATCACCATGGTTGGTTTCTAGGGTTAGGATTCTAATTCAATTCAATTAGAGTTCTTCAACCCCTTAGCTTGATTAGGAATAGTAATTCCTTATCTCATACTTCAATCATAGAGTTTCATGCTTAAATGCATAACCCAGAATTAGGGTTTATTTTTTCATATCATCACATCACCGTAGATTAGGGTTTACCATTAACATTACATCACATTACCCTAGATTAGGGTTTACTATTCACATTGCATCACATTACCATAGATTAGGGTTTACTATTCACATTACATCACATTACCCTAGATTAGGGTTTACTAGTCACATTACATCACATTACCCTAGATTAGGGTTTACTAGTCACATTACACCACATTACCCTAGATTAGGGTTTACTATTCATATTTGCAAATGAATTGAGATCCTACCATCATCATGTATGAAGATTACATTCATTAATGCCCTCAAATTAGGTTAAAACTAATTAATCATCATAATTAGGGTTTCCCTGATCTCACTATGAAGGATCATACCCTAATTAGATGTATTCATACATATTGGAAGTGTATTATTTGATTCTCATTCGTATTAGGAGTCTTCTCTCTCCTCTTACTAATAGATGATGTTTACATCACTCTTGGTCAGACTAAGTCAAATCAACTTTGATAACATAAGTCATGTCATCACCATTATGGTCATTAGGGTTTGCTTGATCAAGGGGTACTAGTCACACTATCCCACTAAGGGTACTTTTGTAATGTTCAACATTGACCATAACATGCATCAATCAACTAATTACTTGTTCCCTTAATCACTTTAGGTACCTTTAGGGTTTAGGTTAATCAACTACTAAACCATCTTGACCACTAAGGCATCAAACGTTCTTGACCTTAATAGACCCCAAACAGTTTTACACTTTCAACCTCCAAACGGTTTTGAAACCGCATGGAGTTGTTGACCGTTTGGTCCCTTTGACATTCAAGACCGCATGGCCAAGTACACACTCAAGACCGTTTGCCCTAGGTGAGGTGAAGACCATTTGGTCTCGTTGACCGTTTGGCCAACTTTGACTTTTGAAACCTCATGGACAAATCGATCTTGAAACCGCATGGCCACCAAACGGTTTGGGATCATTTGGTCCCAAACGGTCTTGAGACAGTTTGGACCTAAATGGTCTTAAGACCGTTTGGTCCAAACACCCTCAAAACCGCATGGACCAAAAAGTGTGTCAACTCTTCCAATTGAGATAGGATTTTCAATGTTGAACCCCTCAAACGTTTATGCAAAGGTTAGCCACATATAAATTGAGTCAATTAGGTCAACACTCTACTGATTTGACACTCAACTGACCCTCAATTGATCACCAATTAGGGCTTGGATCAATTGGATTAGGGTTTGGAAACGATCATCCTTCAACATGTATCAACATGAGTCTAATTGACCTTGAGACCATTGAACCATCATTCAATTGGGTCATGACCTGACCCCAAACGGTCTTGGGATCGTTTGGACATCCTCCAAACGGCCTTGAGACCGTTTTCTCAAGTCCAAACCAAAAACTAACTCAATCAATTAAGGTTTGTTTCATTAGATTGATCACTAGGTCAATACTTAATTATACTTCAACTTATTGTCATTCAATCCTCAACCACTTAACCATAGTCAACCCTAGACCTCCAAACCGTCTTGGGTGACTCCCAAACGGTCTTGGGATCATTTCGACATCCTCCAAATGGTCTTGAGACCGTTTGCTCATTATATCATCGAAAACCAAGTCATTCACTTAAGGGTTGAACCCTAGGTATGGTCACCAAATCACCACTTAATTGCTCAACAATTTGATATCATTGGATCCTCAAATGGTCAACCCTACTTAACCCTAGACCTCCAAATGGTCTTGGGTTATCACCAAACGGTCTTGAGACCGTTTGGGTGATCCTCAAATGGTTTTGAAACCATTTGGGCCACTCAACCCAAACTTCAACATGATTGTATTATTGAAATCAGCAATAGACCCGATTAGGGTTTAGGTAACTAAAGTGCCTTCAATTGGAGATTCTCTTGGAATTAGATGATGATTTTTGGTAGGTGATTAGTCCATAATGTGTACAACAGATCTCCAAATGGTCAACGCCTGGTCAAATCATCCAAACGGTCTTGGACCGGTTGCTCCCAAACGTTCTTGTGAAACCGTTTGCTCTTCAAACGGTTTTGAAACCGTTTTCTTTCAAACGGTTTGCAAACCGTTTGAGCAAGAGGTGGGAGACCGTTTGCTAAAGTAAGATTAGGATGAACTTTGTAAATAACGCCATCTTCTTATACCTCAAGAACATGGACTGTTCTTCATGGATTTGCTAGCAATAACACTTAGAAGTGTCTAAAGAAGGAGATTAAGCAACATTTTCATGAAAGGAAGATGCATAAGAAAAACTTAAGGGTTAGAGTTATATAACCCGCCTTAGGATCAGATCTAGAGCTCCAAGCTTCGTAGATTTAATGGTGGCTTGATCTCCACAGGTCGTCCAAGGTCCGTTCTTCAAGATTTGGATGGAGAAGATGGCTAGAAAGAAGAGTTGTGTAAGGAAAACTACTAAACCAACCTTGTAGTAGGACTTCCTCCATGAATTCAAGCTAGGTGATGGTCAAAGCTTACCTAAACCAGCTTGGTCATTCTCCTCTACTCCTGAGATTCTGCTTAGTTGGCCAAGGCAAGAGGATAAGTGAAGGAATGAAGGGAAGCGGTCCCTCTCTTTGTGGAAAAGAGTTGCTTATATATTTTTGGGTATTTTCAAGGCAAGGAGGATTATTTCCTTAATTCTCAACTAAATCCACCAAGCCCTTCTCCACATCTTGGCCACATTTCTCCCTCCATATCAAATGTAAGACTCTTCCCTTATCCAAGGTTAAAGGAAAAAGGAACCAAACACTTTACTAAGTTATACATGTAAAAGGGTCATTTTGCATAAAACTTGGTTATTTAAATATGAAGGTTATCTTTATTATTTGATCCTTCAAATGAGGCGCCCTCCTCATTTTATTTGCTCTAATTTATGTCAAGAGTCATAAAAGATACTCTAGAGGGTATATTTTACATGTTGCACCCTATTTTTGGGTAAATCACACTTTACACCAAAACTAGGTTTTAAAGCACAAGGATTGCTCTACAAGCTATATCTTGATACCCAAGCTTGGAGAATCCATACCACTACATCATATTAATTCTTATGATGTCTCATAATCAGAGGAACATCTTAAAATCTACAATTTGCAAGTTAACCCCTCTACTTGGGTAATTTGCACATTAGTCCATATTTAACAAAACAATATTACAATATTGTTCAAAAAGGACAGAAATGGAAATATAAGTTCCTCAAAAGCTTTAATTACATATCAAAAGATAACCACAAGCATCTAATCACATTTTTAAGCAAAACACCTTGGGTTAGTTCATAACCCAAGTCAGGGATGTTACAAATTATCCACCCCTTACAAGGATTTCGTCCCCGAAATCAACAAAACATATTAAGAGAAAAGAGCAGGGTATTTCCTTCTCATTTCTTCCTCTAGTTCCCATGTGGCTTATTCAACACCGCGATGATTCCAGAGGACTTTCACAAGACTTATGTCTTTCTTTTTCAGCTTTTTAATTCTTTTATCAAGGATTCATACAGGTCCTTCTTCATAAGATACATCACCATTCAATTCTACCTCCATAGGTTGTAGAACTGATTCTGTATCAGGATGGCATTTCCTAAGCATGGAAATGTGGAACACAGGGTGTAACCTCTGTAACTCTGGTGGTAACTCTAGCTTATAGGATACCCTTCCAATCCGTTAAATGATTGAATAAGGCCCCATAAACCTAGGAGCTAACTTCCCTTTTCTTCCAAATTGAAGAACTCCTTTCCAAGGTGAGACTTTGAGATACACTCTGTCTCCAACCTAGAATTCTACAGGTCTCCGCTTATCAGCGTAACATTTCTGCCTATCTTGTGCAGTCTTTATCTGTTGTTGTATTATTTTAATCTTCTCTGTGGTCTGCTGCACAAGATCAAGACCTATCAGTTGGTATTCACCAGTTTCATACCAACATAGGGGTGATCTATAACGTTTACCATACAAAGCTTCATAAGGTTCCATGTCAATGCTATGTTGATAGCTATTGTTGTAGGAAAACTCTATCAAGCTTAGGTGCAGATCCCAACTCCCTGTAAACTAAAGAACACATGCTCTAAGCAAGTCCTCGAAGGTCTATATAGTCTTTTCAGACTGTCCATCAGTCTGAGGATGAAAGGCTGTACTAAACCTTAACTGTGTGCCTCCTTGATCATCTGAGTCATGGAAACCATCTCGTTTCTCACTACCATACTCCGATCTAATCTATTAAACTGTGGCATCCACTTGCTGTGCCTCCTTGATTTGCTGTCTCAGAGTAGGTTTTATATGCATCTTAGCTAACAACCCAGCTAACAATGACACTTTTAACTGTACATTGTCTTGCCTTAAGAAGATAATCATATCTCTCCTTGAGCACGCTAAGGAATTCAGTTGTGCTTTATCTAGGGCTGGTGTTGCTGATTTCCTACTCAAAGCATCAACAACTACATTGGCCTTCCATGGATGGTAATCAATTGTACAATCATAGTCCTTGATTAACTCCATCCAGTGGTGTTGCCTCATGTTAAGCTCATGCTGAGAAAAGATGTACTTAAGGTTCTTATGATCAGTGAAAATTTGGAATGTTTCTCCATAAAGATAATGTCTCCAGATCTTCAAGGCATGAACCACATTAGCTAGTTCTATATCATGTGTCGAATAATTCTCCTCATGTTTCTTAAGTTGTCGGGAAGAAAAAGAAATCACTTGTTTATCTTGCATCAACACACATCCACTACAAAAAAATTGGGCCATTATTTAGGGACTTTTCTAAGGGATCAAATTGCCATGACAAAAAGGGACTATTTTTGAGGGATACTCCCTCAATGATGGGATAATGTCCCTCAACCATTTTTCTAATGTACCGATATATTTCTTATGATGGATGATCCCTCAAAAATAGGGCATTGATTTTTTTAACCCTCACAATTACTATTGAGGGAACGGTGCATCATTTCCCTCTTAACTTACTCCAAATTTTCAGTCTTTCCGCGCTAAAGCCTAATCTGCCCCCGCTAGTTTTTTTTTATTTCATTGCGGTTTAGAGAAGGTTGCGGCTGTTCCCCTCCATCCGCCTGGCCGCCAAAATTGGTTCCCCTTCATCGCCCTTGCTGCTGACAGGTCTCCCCTTCACCGCTGTAGCTGTGGCCATCGACAACTGATCTCCTCCATCCTGGGAGATACATTCTCATTGACTCTCCCCCATCCCCGTGGAGAGTGTGAGAAGACAGTGGCTCTTGTGGCCGGCGGCCTCTTCGCCTATTCTCTGTCCTATGTGGAGGCATCTCTTCCTAATCTCCGTCAGTGCAGCGGCCAGTGAAGTGTGAGAAGACATCCATCCTCTGATCGACATTGAGCCCTTATCGGGTCTCTAATAGGTACATCCGTTGATCGAGTCTCTAACAAGTACATCCTCTGAAGGTTTGGTGTCCTCTACTCGAATCATCAAACTGCTCAGGTGTAGTTTTTAGAGTATTGTATATTTGCAATTTTAGCATGAGTAGAGACCAGGACTTTAGTTTTTGAATACAAATTACCTAACTAAATGTCAATGTAGCTGAGCACCGTAGGCCTAGATATAATTAATGTCTCACATTCTACCCAACTAACATGTGCTTACATTATCCCTTGAACATGCCAACTTGTTTGTAGAGCAGGTGGGACAATTGTTACTTGTTAAGTATTCATGGTAAAACCTCTATTCTCTAACCTGATTTGTTATAGGAAAATTAAAATCCATGTTGTTAGAGTCATCATTGTCATGTTAATACTAATATAAATGTGCAAGAAAATAAGACATCACCTTCATATCTAAACATGGCTATCGAATCAGAGCACATCTACCAAATTTCATCAACCCATCAAGATCTCCTATAAACTGACTGAATCTGTAAAAGAATCTAAGCAATGAGTTTGCACCAGAGAGAAGCACAAATATAAGGAGATTCAATGAGTTTTGATACTCTTCCACAATAGAGAGCCTATTAGGAATGTTGTCGCAGATTCAACAAGCTAAGGACTTAATGGGTTGTAGGAAACTCACTAAACAAAATTCAAAAGTCAATATAGAGGTTAATGTAGTTGATCTTTGGACAGAAAGTATCATTTTTTCCCAAATGGATACTAGCAGGGTATTGACTGGAATTATAGATTAAACACTTACCAAAAGTAATTCCTATTGATTCATATGGTAAATAAAACTAAGTAGATGTGTGGTAAGGTTTTTAGCGTTAATCTTGATATCATGCATATAGCATCCAACTGTGTAATTCTAGCCATAGCGATTTAGATACATACCCAACTCCACTAGTCATTGCCAACCCATGCCAAACTAAAAATACTTATCAATATCAACGAAATCATCAAAATCACGTACATAATATACTAGTAAAGGAATAAACCAAGCAGACGACCACCTTATTCAAATTTCCAATGAATTAGGTGTTATGTACCACCAAAACATAATCAATGAAACTATCTAAGTGAGATCTAGTTAGACAGATCCACTAGTTCCAATAATTTTTTGGTGGCACATGCCACTAGGAAGAGAGGCTTTAGAAAATAAACATTAGATCAAATTCTTCAGATCAGTTCAACTATTCTTATAGAGCATCGACGTTGACTGTTTCTAGTTGCATGGACTCAAACCCCTTATGGATTAGGATTATTTTTTCCTATTGCTTAGAACAAAAATACAGAGCATAATACTATCTTTATGTTGGAAAAGTAATGAAATACTAATTTCTTAGATTCTATTTACTAAAACTACCATGACTTAGTTGTGTTTCTACAGTTACATATATCATCTAATGTATAGCCACAAGATAAAATGATTGTAACTCCATGCTCAGTTAAAAGTTGAGCTGTTGAAAGTACTATATAATGCAAACTCAGACAATGGGTTTGTTAGTATAATTACTTTGTGAATATGCTGGATAATTATTTGAAGAAGAGGACACTAGATTTACTTTGCTACAGAAAATGATAGAGGTGATCTACTTTTTCTCAGTTAAAAGTTGAGCTACTGAAGCTACTAATACTGCAAACCATAGTAGGCACTTAAGGAGTAATTGGTTCAAATGAAGGTGGGTTGGCTACTTGTAGCTTTGTTAGTTTGTTAAATATAGAAAGGTAAGACATGGATGGAAATCAATAACACTTCCTATAATGTGAAATAACTCTCCTTTACGTTATGGCCCATTGGAAGTGCTCTCCTCACCCTCTTTGCTGCTTTGTGCTTCTCTTATTTGCCTACTTGCAGGCTTGAGTTGGAGTAGATAGGGGGCACTGTTGTGTGATCTTGCATAGTCGAGGAGGCATATGTATGTATAAACATATGCTTGAGGGCATGCATATATAGCTTCTCTCTATATATTCTAGTTATAAACATATGCATGTATATAGTTCAAATGGCCATATACACATTGCCATGTAGCCATCTACAATTATTACAAGTTTATAGGAAGAAATATGAGTGGTGATCCATGGCTCCCAATTGAAAATGCAACCGAGTATTACTCGTATATTGCTGAAATCTAGAAGCACCCCTCATAAGCAAAGTTTTCAAGTTTTTTCTTTAAGGTTCAAGCATCTGATATGAGCGAACATACGGAAGGAGTAGCAACAAAGAGTGGTGCAAGAAACAATTAGGAAAGATTTGGTGAAGAAAATACTAGGGTAGGATGGAAGAAGCATACTGCAAGTGACCTAAACTGTGCAATTATAAGCAGTGGGGGAAGGAGGTGGGTATGTACATCCATACTTCAAAGTTTCTTTCAAGTTTGCATGGGTTGTATATAATAGCTTTTTACATATTTCTTTCAAGTATTGTACACATAGGATCTATATTGGTGTAAGAGTTTCCTAGGCATGAGCAGTCAAATTAATCTATTAATTGTGGGTTTCTAATAACTTTAATAAATAAGATATTATTAACATATTTGAGCTTTAATATGGAAATAACATAAAAATCTAAGATGTAAAATCTATCATAATAACATAATATTTAGAATATAAAATAGAACTTAGAATATAAAATAGAACAATTAAACCTACTGTGAAAAAAGAAAAAAGTTAGTCATACATTGGAAAATTCAGATATCTCAAGCCCTATTCAAATTTTGATCTCGGAAAGAGTAAACATATATGATCCAAGGCTTATGCTAGCTAAAATGCTAGGAACTTATGCTTTCTCCATACCTAAATTCCCGTAACTACCGTATTCAAAAATCCTTCAGGCTTGATCACTAGTGTGGTCATTAGAAAGCAACCTGTAATGCTCTAGAAATAAATATACTCAAGATAAAACCCAATTATGCTGTAGAAACTAGATAACATATGAAGAACATGCAAAATGCTAGTTCTGAATTGGTCCAATAAAAGCCAAATGCTACATGAGTTAAAATATTATGGAACTCCATAGTTAACATTTAAGAAGTTAGCTACTAAATATAGTTTTGGTTAAAAAAATTTCAAATGTTTCTCTCTACAATGCAGTCAAAATAGAAAAAGAGAAGATGATGGAGCAAATGCTATAAGGAATGTACATATATGGACAATTCTTGATCTCCCAAGTCCAAGCCATCAACCACAAATCAATCATTAATTGTATGAGCAAAACCACAGATCAATCATTAATTGTATTATCTTGACCATGTCTTGTTTCTATTGGGGTGCCTCACAAGAATTGAGAGAAAAAAATGTAATAAATAAGAAATGATTCTTACATCCCTAGAATGGCTCTGTGATAAAATTAAAAGAAAAACTAATGGTGATTGAAGGATAAAAGAATTTTATTTAGCTTTTTGATAAAATGACAATTCATCCAGCTTTAGGAAAGGTAATGACACAACATAGGATGTTACTGGTGGTCGATATGTCATCTGTAAGTAATTTAAATTTTGACTTCCCCTAATCTGTTATATCTTTATTAGCAACCATTCATGATCCCCAAAAACTAGGCATACAAAAAAATACCAGAGCTAATTGGTTTTTCCAAGAATCCTACAAGCCCTATAGGGCATTACTAGAAAGATATGACTATATCTCTGGAGAGAAGAACATATCTGATTGATTTTGTTTAGGAATCCTACAATGGGAGTCACTAAGGAAAAAGGCTCATATAGAAGATTACCCTACCACCATCACCAAGGAAAAACCAGTCTCATTTTCAAGTACCCTAGTTCACTCCCTTCTCATTTTGACATTATTCTCTAAGCATAGAACACGGCTCATATATTGGTACTGTAGACACCAACAACCAACACACATATAGTTCTTACATCGAAGGGCTAAGTCAAATACTCAAATACTACAAGTAGGGGCTGGATTAGCTTCCACACAAGCAAAGGTTGTTACGATTGCAGATGAAATATAAATTGATGGACTATACAACCTCTTATTATTTTAGATATCAGGTTACTCGATTATTTATATATATATAATTAAGGAATATAAATACGTAGATAGACTAAAAGGAATATAATCAATATACTATTTGAATTGCATATATATATTTCTTATAATGTGTGCTTAACTTATTATATATTTTCCTTCATGTAGATGGATTTTCTAATAGATCGGAGTTGGATGTATATTGGGAATAGAGTGCAAAGTGATGTATTCAAGGCAGGTTTACGGAAGTTTATTGAGTTTTCTCTTATCCATCAGAGACCAACTAGACAGGGGAAATTAATATGTCCTTGCAAGGTATGTTTGAACAGATACCTTAAAACATAGGAGGAGGTATTCTGACATGTATTACAAAAAGGATTTGTGCATAGCTATGATGTTTGGACGTTTCATGGGGAGGTGATTGGTAGGAGCAATCCTGTTGTGGCACCAAACATGCCTAACACCGACAATATGCATCAGATGCTGGAGGATTTGTTTGGTATGGGTGACACAACAAATGGCCACTCTACTGAAGCTACAGAGGAACCTGCAAATGTAGATGCACACAGATTTTACAAGCTACTAAAAGAGGCAGATCAACCACTCTATAGAGGTTGCACAAGTCATTCTAAACTATCGTATTTGGTTGCCTTGCTATTTCTGAAGGAGGAATCTGGATGGTCCAACGATTCTTTCACAAAGTTGTTACAGTTGATTATTTCAGGATTTCTAGAAGAAAATTGTCTATTCCTGGAGACATACTACAAAGCAAATGCGATCGTGAAGGATTTACGACTTGATCATTCTACTATAGATGTATGCATAAATAATTGCATGCTTTTTCGCAAAGATGCAGCTTCAAAAGAAAATTGTGATACTTGTGGTGCTTCAAGATGGAATGAAAAGCAATACAAAACAAAGGGAAAGAAGGTAGCTGCTAAGTTCATGTATCACTTCCCTTTGATACCTCGGTTAGAGAGGCTCTATATGTCTTCATCTATTGCTAAAGATATGATTTGGCCATCTGAAGGAAAATGCAAGGATGGTCGTATTCATCATCCTTCAGACACTCCAGAATGGTTGTCTATTGATGCCAGGTATCCAGACTTTGCTGTTGAACAACACAATATTAGATTGGCATTAGAAATAGATGGATTTAATGCATTTGGCAATATGAGTGCATCACATAGCATCTGGCCTGTCTTGGTGACACCTCTCAATCTTCCACCTTGGCTTCTTATGAAAGAACAATTTATTATGATGTCCCTATTAAATCCCAGGTCCACATATGGTTGGCAATGACCTTGATGTATACTTGGAGCCATTAATTGAGGAGCTGCAACTACTTTGGGAGCTTGGAGTCAAAGTTTATGATGCATATAGAAAAAGGAATTTCACTATGCGGGCAATGATTTTATGGACCATTAACGATTTTCCAGCATATGGTATCTAGTTGGAGCACTAAAGGTAAGAAAGATTTGGGATGTCCTTGTTGTAATGTGGAGACTGTATCAAAATGGTTAAAGTTTGGGAAAAAGCAATGCTATGGTTTCCATCGACGTTTTCTTCCAATGAATCATCCATATAGACGTGATAGGAAAAATTTTGATGGTGAAAAAGATTTTCGACTTCCACCTAAGTCACTATCTGGAGAAGATATACTGAGGCAATTTTATGGATGTGAAAATATCACATTTGGAAAAATGAATAAGCGCAAGAGGCTTGGAGATCAAATTCAACAATTACCTCCTGGTTGGAATAAGATAAGCATCTTTTTTCAGCTACCTTATTAGAAGTATTTATCTGTTAGACACAATCTGGATGTGATGCACATAGAAAAGAATGTGTGCGAGAATATTTTAAACACATTATTGGGTGATTCTAAGAAAAGTAAAGACAACTTACAAGCTCATCAAGATATGAAGAAAATGTGCATTCAAAGAGATTTATGGCCAGTAGATGCAGGTGACCGCTATTACTTGCCTCCAACATATTACACCATGACTAATGTGTAGAAAGATAAGTTCCTATCTGTGTTAGAAAAGTTGAAAGTTCCTGATGGCTATTCTTCTAACATATCTAGGTGTGTTAGCAAATCTGATAGAAAACTTGTTGGGATGAAAAGTCATGATTGTCATGTTCTTATGCATCAACTTCTACCTATTGCCTTGAGACATTGCATAAGCTTAGATGTGTACAAGCCTATTGCTAATTTGTTCTCATTTTTCAACAAGCTTTGCTCTAACATTATTAATGTGGAGGAATTCAAAGAATTGGAACAAGAAATTGTTGTCACTCTTTGCCAGTTGGAGAGAATCTTCCCTCCTTCTTTCTTCACCATCATGATGCATTTGCCCATTCATTTAGCTTATGAAGCCAGGCAAGCCGGATCTGTCCGAACTAGGTGGATGTACCCAATAGAGAGATACTTGAAGAAATTGAAGAAGTATGTAAGAAACAAAGCTAAACCGGATGGTTGTATTGCTAGTGGCTATTTAGCTGAAGAAAGTTTGACATTTTGTGCTCGGTACTTGCATAATTTTGAGACAAAACTGAACCGCACTCCTCATAATGTTGATGGATCTCCAATTAGAGTTGGTGTGTCAAGAAATTTTGACATCCACACTTTGGAACAATCCCAACGTTATGTCCTTTTCAATAAAGAGGAATTGGATGTTTACAGAAGGTAAGATTTAATTACGTCCTAAAATTCTTGCTAATATTTGTATATTTGTTGTACATTAATTTAGACACTTCTTATAAAGCAGTGAACACGTGTATTATTCAAGATATGGAACCCAACATTGCCTCACGGACCCTAGAAACAAAACATGATAAGGAGTTTTCTAAGTGGTTGAAAGAGCATGCAAGTCTCAAACATAAATATTTTTGTCACTCTTAATGTTCAAGTTAGTGTAGATTACATTAATGTTTTACTTTTTTATGAGGGTAATGCAAATGCGAGAGATTAGGCCGAACAGTATTAACGATGATTTGAGATGGTTATCCCAAGGCCCTTGTGCTGAGGGAATGTCTTATGAAGGATTTTCGGTCAATGGATATCATTTCCGTTCAAAGCACATTGAAAGTACATGTACTACACAAAATAGTGGAGTGTATTTGTGTGCTGACACTTCAAGTTATTCAAGTGGTAGAGATCAAAATCCTATAAATGCTGAAGTCACGTACTATGGCTACTTAGAGGAGGTTATTGAGCTAACTTATGGTCCAAGAATCAAAGTTCGTTGTTCAGATGTTCTTGGTATGATGAAAGCACTTCTAAAGGGTTGCGAATTGATGAATATGGGTTCACACAAATAAACACTTCAAGGATAAAAAAAGGAGGAACCGTTTATCCTAGCTTCTCAAGCATTGCAATGCTTTTATGTGAAGGATCCTAATGCTGATGATTGGTGCACAGTGCTAAAGCATTCTCCTAAAGATTATTCTGAAGTACCTCTTAATGAGAATTGTTTGACTGGTTTACAATCTGAAGCTATTGATGGTGGTGTAACTAGTGGTGTGTCTTGGATGAGGAGTGACACCGAGGGATCTTTTGTTGATAGAACTAAAAAAAGAATGATGGGGCTAATGTTTAGTTCATTAATCTGTCTGTTTTCATCAAATTATTTTGTTTGCAAGTCTAGAATAATTTATTTGGGGAATATGTTCTATTGCATTTTTTTGGCAAACTGTTACTATATGGCATATTCTTTGCAATTTATTTAGTCTTGTTTCATATACCAGGAAGTAGGACATCATTATTCTTTTTTGGGATATGAAACCAAGGTACTCTACAATTTATATGTTTTTTGAATGCTGAATATTCATATGTTGGTGTCTCATATTCTCCGCAATTTATTTGTTTTTCAAATGTAGCTACTACTTTTGTTACTGACATTTCTGCACTAATAATCTAATTTTTTTTCTTGTCAGTTGAAGGATGGAAGGAAGAAGAATCATTAGATCTAGTTGTAACAACACACCCAGTCAACCTATTGCTGTCCCTCCATCCACAATTGTAGAAAATTGTGAGGATGAACCTACTCTACTGTCCAACAATAATTAAAATGATGTAACAGTTGAAGAAAATGTTGAGGATGAACAGGAGAATAGGAAGTATGGATGTGGGCCTGCAAGTGAGCAAAACCTACTTCCTAAGCAAGGGCAGCCACGTCACAAGGTCCAATGGGATTATGAAAGAAATGCTATTGGGGAGAATGGTGCCAAATTGAATCATTATTGTCATATGCTAGCAAGGAAACCACACATATGGCATCTAGACTTGAAGTGGAACGAACAACCACAACAAGCTTTTGCAGATGGAAAATCATTTATTGAGGTAATTCATAAAAAGACCAACAAAGTGTATGATTGTTATATCTAAAGTAATATTTTCTATGTTTTTGTAGAAATACTTCGATTTAGGCAGTCACCCTAATGCATGGAATCACATTGATGAATACATTAACAAAGGGATATCAGTGTGGAGGGAACGTTTAAAGAAAGATTACTATGAAAAGTATAAGATTGAACCAGAATTGATGATGAAGAAAGTTGAGAAAAATACTTCCATAGATATGGACAAGTTTAAAAATCTTGTTAAAGAATGGGGAACCGAGAAGTCTAAGGTACAACAGTTTCATATAACTTGCATGTATACCTATCTACTTTTTCTAATTATATGTTTCTTATGGTTTAGAAAATTTATGAGATCAACAAGGCAAACAGAACAAAAAAAGTGATGGATCATACCACAGGATCAAAGCCATGGAGTTGTTATCGGGTAGAAATGGTATTAATAATGGACACTTGTCTTTCTTAGTAGGAGTTGAACATATAACATGGACAATTATTATGTTATCTATCATGTGTAGGTCAGTGAAGATCAACCCGTTGTGCCTCTTAACAAATTTTTGGAAAAAGTTTACAACAAAAGCCCACAAGTGGTTAGAAAATGGATATTTTCTTTCCTATGATGTCTACAAAGCTAAATATGCTTAGATATCTCAATTTAATCTTTCCTTTTATGATGCTTTCTAATTACAGCTTGAAATCTCTCATATTGTGGAAAACCAAGTAGCAAACCAAGAAGAAATAGATCCTAGAAGTGTTGAGAATCTAACACGTGATGCTTATTTGCAAGTTTTAAATCCTTCCAAAAAGGCTAGGATCCGAGGTGTTGGAATTGGGCACAAAGAGATAGGACATAGGGGAAAAGCTACCCGTATAAGATATGAAATGCTTCTTGAGGAAAGCAATGCAAAGGATGTATGTTGGATTATAACTAAACTTGAACTATTAGTTACAACTAGTCTATTAGATCGATGTTTGTAATTTGTTTTCTATTTCAGGATAAACTTAAGGAACTTGAAGAAACAGTAAATGGATTGAAGAACTCCGCCTCCCAAATAATGACTTGGTATAATCAATCACAGGTAACTCAGATTCAGTTGTTTATGTCAATGTAATATATAATTTTTTTTTGACATTGTTGATCTATTTGTTATAGGATGGCGGTATTAATGTTGATTGTGTAGCTGAATACCCCAATCAGAATACTACAAGTGTCTTACACATGCAAAGTGGCACAAATAGGTCGGATGTGGGTTCTTTTCACATACAAGACAATACAAGTAATGGTGCAGATGTAGGCATGTTTCCCAGGAAAAATAATTCAAGTGGGGATGCCTTAGGAAGACTTTCTAGACAAAGCAATTCAAGGGAGACTAGAGTAGGCATGATTTCCATACAAGGCAATTCAAGGGAGAATGGAGTAGGCAGGCTTTCCATACAAGGCAATGGACATCCACTAATCTTTCAGCCACAGGTACCTCATAAACAACTATAGATTATTTTCAATATTCATACACATAAGAATATTAACATGTACACTTTATTAAAGGCTGCAGTTGAAAGTTGGTGTCCTACTTCTGGTAATAATCGACAAAGTCATTCTCAAATGCAGAACACACCAAGAACATCTTCATCGGTGTCTTTCACACCAAGAAATCATCGTTTAAATCAGGTATTCAATATGTGCTTGATTAAACTTCTAGGGTATCCATCCATATATCTTGTACTTATACTAAATCTGATATATAAGGCCAAATCAAATATATAAGGAAGGAATCTACTTAATGGTTAATGCCCATGTGGTTCTATATTTCCAGACACTTTGGGTATCATGGTTATGTATGTAGTTATTGTTATCCTCTTTCATCTCAGTCTACTTATCTATTGTTATCTCGATTAGATGAAATCTTCCAGTTATCTTAGGGAGTCCAAATCTCAATGGTTTCTGTTCTTAATGACATTATAACACACTACTGTGAATATATCGCCCATCCACGATTTCTAATATGTATCAATATTAATAGCTTATACAATGACTACGCCATTACTGCTAGTTTTCAATTTTAATATTTGATTATCAATTTTTGAAACTGATAAATGATTACAGAATGAAGACAACGAGTACAACAAAAACTCTATTTGTGGTCTGGTTTAGTCCTTGGTCGATTTTGGTAAAATTGGTAGTAAAGAGAGGGTGACCCACATTACAGCAGTGCAGGAGAGAGAGGGCGTAATGTGGATTTGTCATAAGACTTTTTAGAGTTTTGATTCAAGGCTTTTTTAATGTGGATTTGTCACAAGACTTTTTAGAGTTTTGATTTCAAGCTTGTTCTTTACATATTTTCAACCATACTATATGGATCGTGTGTTTAGAGTTCATATTTTATGCAACCAAACTTTAGTGATCGGAATGACATGATTTTAAAAAAACTGAAGGCTTTACATTTTTCATGTGTTTAAGATATATTTCAGTATTGTATATGTTTTTGCTACCTGTGACATATTTGAATTTGTCACAAGACATCCATAGTTTCAGATTACAATTGTATTTTTTATTTTTTTAGTTGTTTTGTGTGAATGGACTTTACAGAGTTCAAATTTTATGTTTATGTTTTTATAGAGTTCTTTTTTACAATTCATGTTTAAAACCAGTGTTGGTTATGTTGTTTCCAATTAGTAGGGTATTAATACTTGAATTTGTCACTAAATTAAATCTGCATTCAAACTATGTGTCATTCTCTTTTTAGAATATGAATCCAACTCTTCAAGAGCTACCAGAAACATTGTTCAGAGCCTCTTTCAAGTAGGTCCTGATTTGTTGAATCTATAGAATAATTGTCAAGATGAGGAGTTGCTTTTCCTTTGGTTGGAAGTAAGGTACTAGGAGATCCCAGCTCTAAAATTTGCCTACATTTGGTTGGCAGTAATCTTGCTTAGGAGAAGAGTGCTCTGCAGCAAAATCACTGCAATCCCAACTACTCTGCTCTAAAATTTTCCTACATTTTTCTTGAAGAATACTCTAAAAGAGACACCCTTTTTACTTCCTTATATTTTTCAAACCTTAGTACGCTCATCCTTTCTATAGAATCTCAAGCTATTAACTATTGAATGCTTCTTTAAGTTACATATTTGTTGGTTAGCGCCACATTATATTACATGTTTGTTCTTGATTCAACACTATTCTTTTTCCTAACAACTGGATTGATTGTCTATTCAGTATGACTCATTTTTTAGTATTGTTGAGAATATACAACTATATGTAAGACTTCATATGGATTTGGAGAGTCGTCATGTTTATGTATGCATAAATCTTAGTGATATTTGAGCTTATCTATTTACATAGACCTAGTATCATAAATATAATGTGCAGTCATGATACATTGGTCATAATTGTTATTCGTACCTGCTGAAGTCATGAAGTGATTAATAAACTGAGCAGATCTTGGCTAAAAAGCATAGGACAAACTAATGACTGCAGCTGCAGCTGTCAATGAGAAACAATAATTAACATCCTTATCATTGTAACTAATGACTGCAGCTGCAGCTAATACACCTCATGTCAACTGCAGCTACACACCTGAAAGGTGTACCAGCATAAACGCCTCAAGCGTATTGGATATCCCCTTTGTTTGAGATGTGTGTTGTGTGAAATGCATCTGGAAACAAATGACCATCTCAATTTGTGATTACACTGTGCTCCAACAAACCATTATATCTTCAGCTCCACTAATTAACAGAAGATGATCAAGAAGACAAGTTCAGTAATAATCCTTGTGTATCATGTGAGGATCGTCCTCTTTTTGTATCTATAGATGCATCTCGCTGATGACAGCAACTAAATGCAGTCCACAGAGATATAGGCATATAACCCACTGAGTTTTTTTTTAATTATGTACTATTTACTAAGTTCAATCATAATTTTAGTTTACGGGTGCATGTTGTTGGCTAAATGGACATCTATAAATCCCTTTATTTTGATTATGACAAACATTTCATTCTTATTAATCTAACGAGCTACTTGAGTGTGCAGGATTAAGGTGGATGCCAAAGCAACTAGGGAAATCCATATGCTTACATTTATGTTTTCATGCAATGTAATCGCTTTGTAAAAACTTGTACAAATATATAATGTACAAGTACTTAGATTGCATGTAAATCAAGCGTTAGATCTTCCCTAGCTAAACATCACATTTAGATAAGTCATCCCCTTCGAATAGGATCACATATGCACACTCATACATATAATTAGTGCCTAAATTGAAACATTGAAACAGGATCAATCTCGGTCGACAAACTCCTCGACCGAGACACTCTCGGTCGACAATCTTCTCGACCGAGAAAGATCCAAAGTAGCCGTTAGACACAACAGACAAGTTAGTTGGCAGTTGGAGAAAGACGTTGCAAATCACTTGTTCCAGAGTGCCTGTCAGTCGACAAAAGTTCGACCGAGTAGGTGTCTCGGTCGACCATTCCTCGACCGAGACGGTCTCTGACAGCAACTGCAGAATTAATTAATTAGCCGTTGTTAAAGCAACAACTTTGTACCTAACGGCTAGTTAAGCACTTAGAAACCCCTAGAAGTTGTCTAGAATGTCCTTAAGCATCCTTAGGCCATTCCTATAAATAGGACAAGCCATAGGACACTCAAATATACTTGCTACACTTGAGAAATCCTTGAGCATACTTTTAGCAATCTGTTTGTGAGCAATTTGAGCATTGTGACAATTGGCCATTTCATTTCTTAGCTCATAATTCATGTCCTATAGGCTAGTATCTCCTACCCACTTCAATCACAAGTCCACACACTTGGTTAGGAGATCTATACGCTTGATCTAGGCAAATCAAGCCTTGGGCTACAAAGGATAAGTTGTAATTTCCTTTTTCTTTCTTGTTCTCTATTACCGTTTGTACTCTCCTTGCTACTCCTAGGTTGGAGGCTGCTGATTGGAGAGGGTGGAGTTCTTCTTGGTGAAGAAGGTGACTTTGAGCTACTTCAGAAGGCTGGTGCAACAGGAGGTTACTTCTAGAGAGGAAGGCTACTTCAAGGGGGAGCTTGGATTTACTTCAAGAAGGCTACCTCAAAGTTGGTGCACCTACTTCAAGTGAAGGCTGTTCAAAGGGTGTTAAGGAAAGTATTGTATTTTGTATAAATCCTTGGGAAGGTAATAAAATAAATACTTTCAAAATCCCAGTTGGGTAAGCAACCGGGTAGTGGACTGACAACTTTAGTAGTTGCTAAAGTTGGAACCACTCTAAACACCTGTCTCCTTGTTCTAATTTTTAATTGTGATTGTTTGAGTTAAAATAAATTGTTAAAATTATTTAAAAACTCTATTCACCCCCCCCTCTAGTGTTTTTCAATTGGTATCAGAGCAGGCTTCAAGGAACCCTAATCAGGTCTTGAAGAATGGAGGGAAATGGTGATTACAATCACAACAAAAGGTGCTGCTTGGACAAAACCACAACATGTTGCAATTGGTGCTTAGGAACAAGACACACAACAACTAGATGCCCATGGAGATCAAAGAAGGAAGATGAGAACAAAGATTGTCTCATTGCTACAACTAGCGAAGAAGAAGAAGAAGAGGTAAGTCTTTTTGATTTATCCAAAGAAGAACTAGTTGCTAGCCTTGAAGAAACACATATTAAGTATGTTGAATGCAAGAAGAAATTAAAGAAATCAAATAAAGCAAATGATGAATTACATGCTAAGCTTCTTGCTATTACATCTGAAAACGTAGATCTTAAAAAGATCATTGAAGATCATGATATTGAGATAAAATCTATAGAGGCAAATTGTAATCTACTTTCTTTAGAGAAGAATAATTTGCAAAGTCAAGTGAATGATCTTCAAAAACAACCCATTTTATGCAACCATCTAGATTATGATTCTATTATCAAAGAAAGAAATTCATTATCATCTAATCTAGATCAAGCAAAACTAGATATCAAGAAGAGAATGGATGAGATTGCCAAGTTACAACAAAACGTTAGTAACTTAAATAATAATGGCATTCTTGATCAAATCTTAGATAATTCCTATCATCAAATTGGGAGAAGAGGACTAGGTTACAAGCCTAAAGGGAAATCCTATCAACAACCTAGTTGGAGAAAGTCACAAACCCATCAATCTATATACGTACCTAAAGGAACATTTTCACCCAAGGACAACGTAGAACACAATCATAGAAAAAGATATGAGGTTGACTCGATATGTTGTCATTATTGTTTACGCCTTGGTCACTATTCTTTTTCATGCCCTTACAAGAGAAAAGATGTCGAGTTAGTTTGGGTTCCAAAACCTCCAAACTAAATGAACTGAATCAAGTTGAGATATGACCAAGGACCTTAGTTGCATATTTCCACGTCTATCTCAACTCAACATAATGGGATAATCAATAAATTTAAGTATCTAAATATTTAACTTGCATATGTTTTATTTGGAAGCAATTAACAGTTTCAGAAATATTGTCAGTCGAGAGACTGTCGACCGAGACACTGTCGGTCGAGAAATAGTCGACCGAGCATGTTACTGATTTCCAGTCTGTTGTAAAAATTGCTAAATTTCTTTGAAATTGATGAAATTGCTATCTATTCATGATTAATGATTGGATATTTATTTTGGAAATCATTCCTACAAATTTAAATTAATATTAGTTTATAATTCAAGTTTAAACCAAATTATACTTAGTTTAATGAAAAGAAAATTTCTATGATTTCCTGGTCTATCCATATAGAAATCAAGTGATTAATTTACTGCTATTATTACATCATGGATATACTTTCACCATTTGGTACTAAGATTAGTTTGATAGATAATTGTCTACATGAATCCATGATAGGCAAGCAAATGCTTTATTGGTAATATGTTATGCTTGCAACACATAAGAGAAAATCTCTCAATTCATATCTTTAAAAGACTTGAAATATTTAGTACTTTTAAATTGAGATATTTAGTGTCTTTCAATTTATATTTAGTGCACCTTCAGTAAAGAATCTTATAAAGATACTAAACGACGTGAAATTTGATACAGCAAAGCCTACATTTTAAGAAAAGGACAAATGTTTTCATATTAAGTATTATGCTTCAACTTGATACTCAAATAAAATTTTATGCAGATACTATACTTCATAATGTTCAAATTGAAAAATCTGCAAATCTGCCTCTTGGTTAAAATGAAATTTGACCAAGGGGCGCTATGGTCGTAGTCAAAATCGACCTAAAATAAGTTTTGACACAATAAGAAATTGAATATCATTTTATTAAAAGCAAATCAATTTATGATCAAAAAATTGTCTCAATATTATCAATAATAAAACAAAATATCACTCCCTTAGAAAATATATGTGCTCTACAAATTTAGTCTATCATTTGCATTAAAAATAAAAAGCTTAAAAAATTCGTACCCAGTAAGTCTGTCGGTCGACAAATCATCGACCGAAAACCTCTCGGTCTGCCCACTTCTCTCGACCGACAGAATCTAGACAGACCTAGCATCGAACACACTTCCGGTCGACAATTGTTCGACCGAGACAGTGTCGGTCGATGATTGCTCGACCGAGAAAGAGCCGTTGGAAAATGACCGTTGCAATCCGACCATTACCGTTAACGGCCGACCGTTACAAGTCGACCGTTGGACGACCAAGTGGCGCATCTGGAATATGACCGTTGCGGACACTCGGTCGACAAATTGTCGACCGACCTGGTCACTGGATTGCTATAAAAGGAGCAAAAACGGGTCATTTCTTCACACCTTCTTATTCTTGTTTCCTTAGGCTCTCTCTAGTGAATTCCTGTGCAAATCTTTAGCATCCTCATCCCCAAGAATTCCTTGCTTCTTCTCCACCTTCAAGCAACACAATGGCATCATCCTCTGCTCGTGGAAAGAAGAAGGTCGCTGGCAGGAAACAAAGGGAGGCTACTCCACCATTGACAATCATTAACGACATTGCCTTCGTCGACGGAGATGCTGGTGATCGTTATCTATGGCTCTCCTCCAAAGCTCCTCTCCCACGACAACCAGTTGAAGTTATGGACTTCCTCAACATCGTCGACTTGGAGGACCTTTTCGAGGTGCAAAAGTTAAAAGAATTCATCAACCCTTCTTTCCCTTCCTATTCCATCAAGGTAGTAAATGAATTCTATGCAAACCTCATTTCTCACTCTGAAAATGAAACCATCTTCTTCTATACTATGGTCAATGGGCATAGCTTCCGATTTACTGAAGGGGATATTCTTGACATGCTATATATTGACATAGATGAATATCAAGACATCCTTGACCTTACTTCTGGAAACCCACTTAATCAATTTGCCCAAGATGACCATACCGTTAGTCTTAGTGACATCAAAAGGACCATTTTTCAATCCAATACAACCTGTCACGAAGATAGAGGCACATACTATGCTATAAATCTCAAACCAGCTGCTAGGATTGTAAACCTTATTGTTTCAACAAACATACATCCTAGAGCCAATAAATCTGAAGTTCCTATTTTTCGTATGTGTCTAATATATGCCATTATCCAACGTATTCCCAAAAATTTTATCCGCATCATTCTTAAAAACATGCTTGAGTTTTCTGGAAATCCTCCATATGCTGATTTTGTATGCCAAATTACTCAACATTTCCTTAAGACTCAACTTGAGGATATGGGATATACATGGGAGCGTAGACCACAAAAAATAAGTAAGAATACTGTAGAAAAAATGGGGATTGATTTCGGTCATAAGAGGGCTAGGGTAGAAGGAGAAACATCTACACAAGATATACCACCTCCACCTCCTCCTACCAGCCTACCCTATGACCCCATCCAAAACACTCTAACCTATGTTGTAGGATCACAATATCATCTTAGTAAACAATTAGATTATAACCATCATGCCATGACTTATCTAAACCAAAGAATGCAAACTCTTTCTCCAAACCAACCAGATGAATATCCTTACTCTTTAAATCCTGGCATGCTCAATCCATATAACCCATCTTACAACTATTATCAACCTCCACCACCACCATTTACTGATCTCACGCATACTTAGTTTTCATCAATGCAACTACACGATATTGCTGCTCACTTTCGATTTGATCCTGTTCCAACCTTCTTGGAGGCATATGCCTTAACCAAGACAGGTGCTCTAGAGTGGCAAACATTAGTTCAGTATTATGGAGCTGAGCCTTTTCTTGGGAAAGACCCTGATGTTGATGTAATTCTTAAGTCTTTCCAGTGAGATGTGGAGTTGTATTAGTTGTAATGGAATCTTTGCAAAATTGTAATAAATGGGTTATTGTTACATGTTTTGGCTATCTTTTCATGCTTGTAATGACATTGGTTATCCCTATAATGGATTTTTTTTGCATCATTTGAATCTGGATTATAAGACTATTGTAGAGCATACAAAATAAGGGGAGTAATAAATACAAGTAAATAAAAAAGGATGAACATCTTTGCAAATACCTAAAAGTTCAAGTTATGGCTAAAATGACATCTATTGCAAAATACTTATATCTTGGGGAGCATAGTATAAGATTAAGGGGGAGCTCATAGAAACAAATTTGATTATTTGATTGAGAAGTTTACAAAAACATTGCAAACATCATTTGGAGCTTGTTACGACCTTAGTATTTTTACTCTTGGTTATGAAGAAATCTATGAATTTCATAAAAATTGATATTTGTGCTACTTAAACAAAACTCTTATTTACATCATGATATTTTGGTTTTTAAACGGACATCTTTTTCATTAGATTTGATGGGACATCTAATTAAGGGGGAGTTTTTATTTCTAAACGGATATCTTTTTGAAATGACAAAGGGGGAGAAATAAATATAAAACTAAAACTTATAAAAACTCAATCAATGAGTTTCATAAATAAACTCTTGGCTTTACATTGAAAGTTGCTATATTCCCTAGTGAATTGGATTTCATGTTCCATAATTCAAGGGGAATAATAAGCACACATTTTATAAACAAGAGGAAAAGCTACAAAAGGTAATCTAAAGGTATGAAACTCATATGGTTTATATTTCCTTTATTTTTATATTTAGGAAATGTTTGTCATCGTCAAAAAGGGGGAGATTTTTGGCTAAATGGACATCTATAAATCCCTTTGTTTTGATTATGACAAACATTTCATTCTTATTAATCTAACGAGCTACTTGAGTGTGCAGGATTAAGGTGGATGCCAAAGCAACTAGGGAAATCCATATGCTTACATTTATGTTTTCATGCAATGTAATCGCTTTGTAAAAACTTGTACAAATATATAATGTACAAGTACTTAGATTGCATGTAAATCAAGCGTTAGATCTTCCCTAGCTAAACATCACATTTAGATAAGTCATCCCCTTCAAATAGGATCACATATGCACACTCATACATATAATTAGTGCCTAAATTGAAACATTGAAACAGGATCAATCTCGGTCGACAAACTCCTCGACCAAGACACTCTCGGTCGACAATCTTCTCGATCGAGAAAGATCCAAAGTAGCCGTTAGACACAACAGACAAGTTAGTTGGCAGTTGGAGAAAGACGTTGCAAATCACTTGTTCCAAAGTGCCTGTCGGTCGACAAAAGTTCGACTGAGTAGGTGTCTCGGTCGACCATTCCTCGACCGAGACGGTCTCTGACAGCAACTGCAGAATTAATTAATTAGCCGTTGCTAAAGCAACAATTTTGTACCTAACGGCTAGTTAAGCACTTAGAAACCCCTAGAAGTTGTCTAGAACGTCCTTAAGCATCCTTAGGCCATTCCTATAAATAGGACAAGTCATAGGACACTCAAATATACTTGCTACACTTGAGAAATCCTTGAGCATACTTTGAGCAATCTGTTTGTGAGCAATTTGAGCATTGTGACAATTGGCCATTTCATTTCTTAGCTCATAATTCGTGTCCTATAGGCTAGTATCTCCTACCCACTGCAATCACAAGTCCACACACTTGGTTAGGAGATCTATACGCTTGATCTAGGCAAATCAAGCCTTGGGCTACAAAGGATAAGTTGTAATTTTCTTTTTCTTTCTTGTTCTCTATTACCGTTTGTACTCTCCTTGCTACTCCTAGGTTGGAGGCTGCTGATTGGAGAGGGTGGAGTTCTTCTTGGTGAAGAAGGTGACTTTGAGCTACTTCAGAAGGCTGGTGCAACGGGAGGTTACTTCTAGAGAGGAAGGCTACTTCAAGGGGGAGCTTGGAGTTACTTCAAGAAGGCTACCTCAAAGTTGGTGCACCTACTTCAAGTGAAGGTTGTTCAAAGGGTGTTAAGGAAAGTATTGTATTTTGTATAAATCCTTGGGAAGGTAATAAAATAAATACTTTCAAAATCCCAGTTGGGTAAGCAACCGGGTAGTGGACTGACAACTTTAGTAGTTGCTAAAGTTGGAACCACTCTAAACACCTGTCTCCTTGTTCTAATTTTTAATTGTGATTGTTTGAGTTAAAATAAATTGTTAAAATTATTTAAAAACTCTATTCACCCCCCCTCTAGTGTTTTTCACATGTTGCTGCTATGTTAATTCACTTACATTTATCTCTACTTCGTACTCACTCTGATTCCTTTTTGTATTTATATTGATAGGGTAGAATTACTTTTAATGATGGATTTAGACCAAAACCGAAATATAAGGGTAAGTTGTTTTTTGTACTATGATTTGTGTATAAACTTTAAATTCTATTAATATAATGATTTGTCATTTTTAGGAGAAGAATATTCAAGTACATAACCGTATGAGGCCTGGAATTAATGAAGAGAACCACACCATTTGAAGGAATATAGAGACATTATATATCTTAAGAGTTTCTAGCATGATATGTTGATTGTCATCAATCTCAAATTTTTGAACCATATGTACTCTTTATTTATATCAACGTTGAGCACGCAATGTATGGATAATATTTTGCTTCAATAACAAAATTTGGTTTGAGGTGATTTAACATTTTTATGTGTCATTATGGTGTTAGTATAAAAATCTTCTTATGATGTCATGTGAATTAGTATAAAAATTTTGCTTGAGCTTATGTATACAAAGTTTTCATTTAAAATTTGATATTCACTATAGTAACAATTAATTAACATTTAATAAATCATTCAATAAACAATAACCAAATCATTTACAGTTGTCCCTCATAAATATATTGATGAAGGTCCAGATTGACCATAAAAATTGCATTGATGACGACCACATAGCCCCTCAAAAATAATATTAATGAAGGCATTATCCCTTCAAAAATATATTCTCCAGGACCATCAAGTCCCTCAAAAATGTATTTATGAGAACTAAATAGTCCCTGAAAAATGTATTTATGAAGGCTAAATAGTCCCTTAAAAATGTATTCATGAAGGCTAAATAGTCCCTCAATATAACATTCTTGAGGGTCAGTTGGTCCGTGACAATTGTATTCGTGAGGGCCACTGGTATTTGTCACGTGAGTTTTTCTTCACGGACCATTTGTGAGGGCCAGACTCACAACCGTCCCTATTTGTGAGGGCCTGTAGAGAGGGGTTTGTGACAGGACTCACTCGTGAATAATGGCCCAATTTTTACTAGTGATCGTAGTCCATTCTTGGAGGCATCACAAAAAACTATATATCCTTTTCCTTGTTCAGGTAACACAAGAACAGGTGCACTTGTTAACCTTTCCTTCAACAACTAAAAAGATTGTTGATACCTATCACTCCAGGTAAAAGGAACATCCTTCCTGGTCAACTTAGTCAAGTGTAAGGCTATAGAACTGAAGTTCTTAATGAACCTCCGGTAATAGCCTGCCAACCCTAAGAAACTACGGATCTCTGTCGGTGTCTTCAGCTACTCCCATAACAGAACAAATTCTACCTTTCTAGGGTCAACACAAATACCCGAGGCAGATATCACGTGTCCAAGGATAGAAACTTCTGGCAACCAGAACTCACACTTGCTAAACTTAGCATATAACTTGTGTTCTATTAGCAAGGTTAGAGTCTAACGAAGATGCTGTTCGTGCTGTTGAGCATCTCTACTATAGATCAGAATGTCATCTATGAAGACAACAACACACTTATCTAGAAAAGGTCGGAATATTTTATTCATGAGTTCCATGAATGTAGTTGGTGCATTAGTTAGTCCGAACGACATAACTGTGAACTCATAGTGACCATACCTTGTCCTAAAGGCAAATTTGGGTATGTCACTATCCTTAATACGTAGTTGGTGATATCCTGATCTCAAATCTATCTTTGAGAAGACGGTTGCACCACACAACTGGTCAAAGAGATCATCAATCCTCGGCAGAGGATACTTGTTCTTTATTGTTACTTTATTTAATTGTCTATAGTCAATGCACAACCGCATTGATCCGTCTTTCTTCTTAACAAAAAGAACCGGAGCATCCAAGGTGAAGTACTTGGTCGGATGAAACCCTTTTCGAGCAACTCTTGCAGTTGTTTCTTGAGTTCTGCCATCTCAGCAGGCACCATCCTATACGGTGTTTGTGCTATAGGTTGCGTGTATGGAACTAGATTAATTTCAAAATCTAATTCTCGAGGTGGTGGTACACCTGGAAGTTCTTCAGGAAATACATCTTCAAATTCCCTAACTATAGGAACTTCGACAGGGTTAGGACTATCCATGGTAGTATCTACCACATGGGCCAAGAATGCATAACATCCTTGCCTCATCAGCTTCTCAGCAACCATAGCTGACACAAGATAGGTGGGTAGAATCTTTCTCTCTCCTTGAAATATCCATGTGTCACTTTCATCAGCGAATACAGCTTGCTTGGACTCAGAATCCAAGACAACCTTATACCTTTCTAAGGTATCCATCCCAAGGATTATATCAAATCCATGCATCTCAAGTGGTATAAGATCCACTTGAATGCGATGTTCAGAAAAGATGAGGATGCAGGGAGAACATACCTCCTGCAACACAGCAAATCCCCTCAAGGGAGTTTCTAACAACAAACTATCTGCTCTATGACTTATAGTCAAATTGCAGTCAAGAATCACTCTTCGAGTGATAAAGGAGTGCGTAGAACCCAGATCAATTAACACGGATACAACACAAGATGTAGACATATCAGAATATAACAGTTTCATCTGACCTACCATAACCCGAGGGTTGATAACTGCATCAGGTGGATTCATCGCGTAGAATCTCGCCGTCGCCTGTGGTTGCTTTGGTGCTTGATGACTAGATGTTGATGATCCAGCTTGGGATGCTTGTCCACGTCCTATAGCTCCTCTTGGAAACTGTCTCCTCTGTGATCCTTGCTGACTCTGCCTTTGAGGTTGAGTCACACTCACTTCTCTGGCTCTGCAGTCCTTCATCAGGTGTCCCATCGTTACACATATATAATAACTTATGTTTAGTTGTTGTGGTCTGGGTGGTCCTGTAACCGACATAGATGTTGAACTATGAGCTCCTTCTAGCGGTAAACTTCGTCCTCTACCCCTATTTGACGTCCATTGCGTCTGGGTATTGGATCTAGGTGGTGGTGTAGGTATAGAAAATCTAGGTTTCTTGAAACCTTTAGATGAAGATCCTTGGAATCGGGGATACATCCTCTTGTTCTGGGTCTGTCTCTTCTCTGCTACAAACCTCTCTACCCTTCTGACAGACTCCATGAAGGTAGCAAACCTTTCCCTGTTTTCCAGAGTAGACACCAGGGTAGTGAACTCAGCGTTTAACCCTTTCTCAAAACGCCTAATCCTTTCTTCATCTGTGGTCACCATGTGTGGACAGAATCGCAAAAGCTCCATGAACTTAGCCTCGTAGTCGCTAATGTTCATTGGAACTTGTCTTATCCTCTCGAACTGAGAGATTTTCTCATCCAGAAATGTCTTAGGAAAGTATCTGTTGATAAATTCCCATTGGAAAACTTCCCATGCAACCTCCACACCAGGCCTCTTCTATTCTTCCATGGTCCACCAATGACCAACACTCCCTTTGAGAAGATACACAAAATGTCTAACCTTCTCAGCTTATGGGATGTTCAGGATTCTAAAAGCCTTCTCTAGTTCAGTTAACCACAAGTCGGCATCTGCGGGATTAGCTGTTCCAAAATACTCTATGGCTCCAACTCGGCAAAGTCATTCAAACGTCTTACTAATTCTTTGTCCTTCTGGATGGGTAGGTGCCCTAGGTGCAGGTATAGGCATCCTATTAGTTATGTGTGTCATGGCAGTCATAAACTTCCCAAACATGGTCTGGACGGCTGGGTTCCCCATGTCAGTTGGATTGAACTGGGGTGGTTTAGGCACACTTTGTTCTATCTCTGGGTTTCTTACACCTTCTCTGGGTGCAGCAACACTACTCTCTGCAACATATTCCTCGTGTGGTCCAGACATCCTTAATCTTAACTTCTTATCCTGAGGAGTAGAAGGCACTATTAGATATACTGGAAGACATTAGAACAGACTCCACATCCTAAGTCCTATGTCTCTGTAGACTCAGCGAACCTAGAGCTCTGATACCACTAAATTGTGATGATCGAATCGCGAAAACAAGATCAACGAATGCGTAAGCGATTAACTAGCAGCGGAATTATAAAAATCACTAAAAATTAAAACTTTTTGTAAAGAGATCTTCAAACGATAAAACTCTTTCATAAATAAACATGATAAGTTATTTACAAACTAATCCATCATTACATCTCTATAACAAACACATCTCGAGGATGATAAACATCAACTACCTTGTTAACTATACAAGGCAAGATACAAAATCTTGAGGCATCATGCCAAAATCTCAGATCTACTGACTCCTAGGACCTGAGAGTACAGAGATGACACATAGGACATACTATCTACAATACTTGACAGTCAAAGTCTCCACCTGAGGATCACTGTTGTCCCTGAGGTTGCTGCTGCTACTGCTCACCCACTGATGGTTCCTTCATCCTCGACGTCTACCTAAAAAGTTGAATCCCACGGGGGTGAGACAATTGAATAATTGTACCAGCGAGAGTTATAACTCTCCACCAGAAGCATTGTTATTACAATAATGGAATAACATAAAGAAGTAGGATTATAAACATTCAAGAGCAGGTTTAACATTATGTAAACTAAGTGAAACAACATATTCTTAAGCAATCATTGCAATTATAACTTAACTGAATGACAATACATATAACAATAAGGAATATGAAGAACCCGTATACTAGTTGTTTAACTAGAACACTATAAACAATGTATCATCAATCATTGTTTCTCGTAGTTCAACCTAAGCAAATATGCTACATGGCTGATTACATTTTACAAACATATTTATGCCCTGAGGAGATGAGTTACACCTCTCATACTCCAACTGACCATTACGAAATCGCAATCGGTACCATACATAGGTCATCAGAAGAGCCGAATTCCTATGACCTCATCTTCCTCAGTCAGTATGAGGAACATCATGCAGGACATCTTGTGTCTCTTCCATAATAGCTTTCCAGGGTATTCTGGCAACATCGCTATTAGAGTTATAGTGGTGTTTTGTACTCTCTTCGCCATCGAGGGATTTCTTGTTTATCTCTCATCGATGCGACATTAACAATATCATCGGGACATTAGTGATACATCATCCCGACATAAACATATAATGAAGGATTGAGAGATTAATGGTACATCTCATATCAAATCCAACATTAGGACGTAAGGATATTCGCACCCATAACCCCCACATACTCAAAAGTATGCTCTCCAGGAGTTCCCTTAGGAAAACTTGTTTCACGATCATTTAATTTCTGACAATGATGGATCTATGATCAGGGCTCTACATGATATCATTATACTTGATTATTTAAGTACATTATGGCATTCTTTAGCATCAGGCATGTTTTCAAACATAAACCAATAAGGAAATTGCTATAAAGAAAGAGTACTATTTGTATCAAATCCTCATCACATATTTTTAACATTGGGATATCAATCCCTAACCATTTCATCATTGTGATTCAGGAATATGGGTGTTCAAACCCTTGAATCATCATAACACTTGTTCACCAAGTAACATCTTATCATCCTGTCATTTTAATAGTATGACCTTGATTATAACAATGCATATATTTCTCCTAGCTCATCCATCCTATCAAACTCATATGTTACCACTTACCAGGTACATAGCATATCATTACTCTTAAAGTTTATAAAGTGTTTTCAATGCATATGACATCATAACCCTTACCTGGATATGATCACCTCTATATAAAAACATGCATGGTTAACATTACTGATAACATGCACATTGTAACTATATCATCATAATACAAGTTCTTTTTAATTTAAATATAGAATACCACGACCGTGCTATCTTGCACGGTCGTGTAAGAGTAAGCCACCACGGTCGTGCTACCTTGCACGGTCGTGTTACTGACAAAATACCACGACCGTGTTACATCACCACAGTTGGTTTCTAGGGTTCAGATTCTAATTCAATTCCATTTGAGTTCTTCAACCCCTTAGCTTGATTAGGAATAGTAATTCCTTATCTCATACTTGAATCATTGAGTTTCATGCTTAAAAGCATAACCCATAATTAGGGTTTATTTGTTCATATCATCACATCACCCTAGATTAGGGTTTACTATTCACATTACATCACATTACCCTAGATTAGGGTTTATTATTCACATTGCATCACATTACCCTAGATTAGGGTTTACTATTCACATTACATCATGTTACCCTAGATTAGGGTTTACTAGTCACATTACATCACATTACCCTAGATTAGGGTTTACTAGTCACATTACACCACATTACCCTAGATTATGGTTTACTATTCATATTTGCAAATGAATTGAGATCATACCATCATGTATGAAGATTACTTTCATTAATGCCCTCAAATTAGGTTAAAACTCATTAATCATCATAATTAGGGTTTCCCTGATCTCACTATGAAGGATCATACCCTAATTAGATGTATTCATACATATTGGAAGTGTATTATTTGATTCTCATTGATATTAGGAGTCTTCTATCTCCTCTTACTAATAGATGATGTTTACATCAGTCTTGGTCAGACTAAGTCAAATCAACTTTGATAACATAAGTCATGTCATCACCATTATGGTCATTAGGGTTTGCTTGATCAAGGGGTACTAGTCACACTATCCCACTAAGGGTACTTTTGTAATGTTCACCATTGACCATAACATGCATCAATAAACTAATTACTTGTTCCCTTAATCACTTTAGGTACCTTTAGGGTTTAGGTTAATCAACTACTAAAGCATCTTGACCACTAAGGCATCAAACGTTCTTGACCTTAATAGACCCCAAATGGTTTTGCACTTTCAAACTCCAAACGGTTTTGAAACTGCATGGAGTTGTTGACCGTTTGGTCCCTTTGATTTTCAAGACCGCATGGCCAAGTACACACTCAAGACCGTTTGCCCTAGGTGAGGTGAAGACAGTTTGGTCTTGTTGACAGTTTGGCCAACTTTGACTTTTGAAACCGCATGGACAAATCAATCTTGAAACCGCATGGCCACCAAATGGTTTGGGATCATTTGGTCCCAAACAGGCTTGAGACCGTTTGGTCCAAACACCCTCAAAACCACATGGACCAAAAAGTGTGTCAACTCTTCCAATTGAGTTAGGATTTTCAATGTTGAACCCCTCAAACGTTTATGCAAAGGTTAGCCACTTATCAATTGAGTCAATTAGGTCAACACTCTACTGATTTGACACTCAATTGACCCTCAATTGATCACCAATTAGGGCTTTGATCAATTGGATTAGGGTTTGGAAACGATCATCCTTCAACATGTATCAACATGAGTCTAATTGACCTTGAGACCATTGAACCATCATTCAATTGGGTCATGACCTGACCCCAAACGGTCTTGGGATCATTTGGACATCCTACAAATGGTCTTGAGACCGTTTTCTCAAGTCCACACCAAAACTAACTCAATCAATTAAGGTTTGTTTCATTAGATTGATCACTAGGTCAATAATTAATTATACTTCAACTTATTGCCTTTCAATCCTCAACCACTTAACCATAGTCAACCCTAGACCTCCAAACGGTCTTGGGTGACTCCCAAACGGTCTTGGGATGATTTGGACATCCTCCAAACGGTCTTGAGACCGTTTTCCCATTATATCATCAAAAACCAAGTCATTCACTAAAGGGTTGAACCCTAGGTTTGGTCACCGAATCAACACTTAATTGCTCAACAATTTGATATCATTAGATCCTCAATTGGTCAACCCTACTTAACCCTAGACCTCCAAACGGTCTTGGGTTATCACCAAACGGTCTTGAGACCGTTTGGGTGATCCCCAAATGGTTTTGAAACCATTTGGGCCACTCAACCCAAACTTCAACATGATTGTATTATTGAAATCAGCAATAGACCCGATTAGGGTTTAGGTAACTAAAGTACCTTCAATTGGTGATTCTCTTGGAATTATATGATGATTTTTGGTACATGATTAGTCCATAATGTGTACAAAAGATCTCCAAATGGTCAACTCCTGGTCAACCCATCCAAATGGTCTTGGACTGGTTTCTCCCAAACGTTCTTGTGAAACTGTTTGCTCTTTGAAACGGTTTTGAAACCGTTTGCTTTCAAACAGTTTGCAAACTATTTGAGCAAGAGGTGGGAGACCGTTTGCTAAAACAAGATTAGGATGAACTTTGGAAATAACTCCATCTTCTTCTAACTCAAGAACATGGACTGTTCTTCACGGATTTGCTAGCAAGAACACTTAGAAGTGTCTAAAGAAGGAGATTAAGCAATGTTTTCATGAAAGGAAGATGCATAAGCAAAACTTAAGGGTTAGAGTTATAAAACCTGCCTTAGGATCAGATCTAGAGCTCAAAGCTTCATAGCTTTAATGGTGGCTTGAGCTCCACAGGTCGTCCAAGATCCATTCTTCAAGATATGGATGGAGAAGATGGCTAGAAAGAAGAGTTGTGTAAGGAAAACTACTAAACCAACCTTATAGTAGGACTTCCTCCATGAATTCGAGCTAGGTGATGGTCAAAGCTCACCTAAACCAGCTTGGTAGTTCTACTATGCTCCTGAGATTCTCCTTAGTTGTCCAAGGCAAGAGGATAAGTGAAGGAATGAAGGGAAACGATCCCTCTCTTTGTGGAAAAGAGTTGCTTATATATTTTTGGGTATTTTCAAGGCAAGGAGGATTATTTCCTTAATTCTCAACTAAACCCACCAAGCCCTTCTCCACTTATTGGCCACGTTTCTCCCTCCATATCACATGCAAGACTCTTCCCTTATCCAAGGTTAAAGGAAAAAGGAACCAAACACCTTACTAAGTTATACATGTAAAAGGGTCATTTTGCATAAAACTTGGTTATTTAAATATGAAGGTTATCTTTATTATTTGATCCTTCAAATGAGGTGCCCTCCTCATTTTCTTTTCTCTACTTTATGTCAAGAGTCATGAAAGATACTCTAGAGGGTATGTTTTACATGTTTCACCCTATGTTTTGGGTAAATTGCACTTTACTCCAAAACTAGGTTTTAAAGCACAAGGATTGCTCTACAAGCTATATCTTGGTGCCCAAGCTTGGAGAATCCATACCGCTACATCATATTCATTCTTATGATGTCTCATCATCAGAGGAACATCTTAACATTTGCAATTTGCAAGTTAACCCCTCTACTTGGGTAATTTGCACATTAGTCCATATTTAACAAAACAATATTACAACATTGTTCAAAAAGGACAGAAAAGGGAAATATAAGTTCCTCAAAAGCTTTTATTACATATCAAAAGATAACCAAAAGCATCTAATCACATTTTTAAGCAAAACACCTAGGGTTAGTTCATAACCCAGGTCAAGGATGTTACAAGAAAGATTTTCCATCACAATGGAGAAGAGGAGGGGCGAAAGAGGATCTCCTTGCCTTCAACCATTAGAGGCCCTGAACAAGCCATGGGGCACGCCGTTAACGAGCACCGAAAAGGATGTAGTTTGAACATACTCCATGATCACCTCAATCCATCTCTGGGAAAAACCCAAAGCAACCATAGAATTCGACAGAGCAGTCCATCTCACATGTTCGAACGCTTTGGATATGTTCATCTTAATGAATGCTTGTTTAGAAGCAGTCTTCACCCAAAAATCAACAAAGAACTCTTTAGCAAGGAGAGTGTTATCCGAGATGGCCCTACCTTCCACAAAAGTTGCTTGATTAGGGGAAATGATAGCGGGCAAGATCTTCTTAAGTCTATTCGCCAAGAGCTTGCTAATGATTTTATACAAAACCAAGCAGCACACGATGGGCCTGAAATCATCTATCTCCGCAGGGTTAGCTTTCTTCGGGATAAGTCTGATGAAAGTGTGGTTAACCTGTCTAACCATTTTTCCACCCTCTAGGAACCAGCGGACTGCTCTACAAATGTCCTTTCCCACAACATCCCAACCATTCTGAAAGTACTTCGCATTGAACCCATTTGGCCCCAGAGACTTAGACGCGCCAATAGAAAACACGACTCTCCTGATTTCTTCATCATCTGCTATTTTCAGCAGATTTCTATTCATATCCGTCGTGACTTTACTCTGTAGGGGGCTTTGCATAAGATATTCCCCTTCTTCATTGTTATACAGGTCTGAGTAGAACTTCACCGCTAACTCCGCCATCTTCTCCTCTTCATCAATCATATTGCCATAAGCGTCGATGAAGTTATGAATGTGATCCCTCATGTTGTTTCTTTTTTCAGCCGCGTGATAAGTCTTTGAGTTTCTATCGCCATCCTTGATCCATTTTATTCTACTCCTCTGCCAATAGTAACTTTCTTGTGCTTTCTCAAGCTGTAAGAGACGCTTCTCAACCTTCTCCTCCTCTTCCAACAGCAAGGCAGAAGTCGAGTTCTGTCTCAAATCTCTCATAACATTATCATAAGTAATTCTGGCCTCCTTAGTAAGGTTATCCAGATTGATAAGGTCCTTCGACCACTTTTTTAACTCCATTTTCATTTTCTTCAACTTCTCAAACACCACATAAATCGGGTTGCCGCTAACATTCATATCCCAAGCCTTCCTGACCACATCTCCATACCCCTGCCAATCCAACCAGTGGTTTAGAAATCGGAAAGACCTGTTAGGAGTCCTCCTCTGGGCCAAGCTGATCTCCATCCACGCATGGTCATTGTTTGGATGCGCCCAAGGCTGATGGATGCATTAGGAAAAATATCCAACCATCTTTCATTCACTAAACCTCTGTCTAAACTTCTAGAAATCCTTCTGACAGGCTTGCGTTTGTTGTGCCACATAGTGATGCCTCCCTTGATATTCAACTCTATTAACTGCGCTTCATTGACAACATCATTGAACCTAATTAGAATAGAATCGGGTCCGACAACCCCCCCCCACCTTGTCTCTAGCTTTTATCGTACTATTGAAATCCCCTATCACCAGGTGTGGGATCTCTTATTGTGTGGTATTCACAAGCTGTTGCCACAACCTTCTCCTATCTCTTTCAGCATTAGAGCCATACACGACAGAAATAACACAATGTAAACCTCCATTGTTGATGCAGCTCAGAACTACCAGTTGGTCACACGAGAAGATGGATTGAACATCCCATCTCTCCCTCTTCCACCCCACTGCTATCTTACCTCCATCAATTTCTTCGAGATTAGAGAGGAACCCCCAACCCTTAGGGAACAATCCCTCAATCCGGTCACTAACCTCTCTACTAATCCTGGTCTCTACACATACCACTATCTCCACTCCTTCCTCCTCCAGGATGCGTCAGAGGGTCCTTTGCTTCCCCGGTAGTGAAGCCCCTCTGACATTCCACACGAAGACCTTCATCTGGACACTCTGTTCTGTCCCCCCCTTTCGGGAAAGACTCTGTTGCTTCCTCTTCCCCTTCCTCTACCACCCCATGTGCCATTGGGGCAGTTCACACCCCCCTTTTAACCGTTAGAGGCTCAACCTCCATCTCTACCCGTGGTTCCTCCAGCGCTGTACCTTGATCGGCCCCTTGCCTACCTTCAGAAGCTTCATCTACGTCTGCTTCCATCTCTTCACAGGCTCCATTGGTAGCTGCTTGGGACTCCAAAGTAATCCTCAGGAGTCGGGATTCCGTCTGCCTCTCCTACACAACTGGAGTAGCAACCACATCTTCTCGTCCGTCCACTGTCACTGTCCCAGAAGCCACCCCTTCCGGTTGGGGCGCGACGTCTATTTCTGTGATCGGGGCCGATTGATGCCCAGCCTCACTTCGAGTCGTGCCACTCTGAGTCCTTCTTCTATGGTTTTTGTTCGGCCTTAAACTCTTGGATCTGCCTCTTCTGTGGGCGTCACCTTCTTGGGTACTGGGCAATCTTCAGACATATGCCCGAATACCTTGCAGGCGTGACAACGCTCCGAAAGTGCATCGTAAACCACCTTCACCTCTAGCTCCTTACCATCTGGTAGCTCGATAAGGACTGTAGGGGGGAGGTTGCTTATTAGCTTTGACATCAATACACAGATGTGGGGAACCCATATATCTGCCCGTCTCCACATAGTCCACCACCTTAGGGGTTCCGATTGCATACCCCATTATCATCAGCGCACGCCTAAACCAGTGTCGGCCCAAGTCTGTGAATGTGAGCCACACAAGCACAGACTCCATCTTTGCACGATTGACCTCCACCTCCGGCGACCACTTGGATGCAATGACAAGCTTATTGTCAAAGAACCAAGGTCCTCTTTCCAGAGACACATTCATGTCTTCCTTTGTCCCAAAACTCACTAAGAATAGGCCATCCTTGAACGGGGATAGCTGGATTTCGCTCTTCGACTTCCGCACTCTCAGAATCCATCCATGAAACTACTGGAGCACACATCGTCTTCCCATTATCTGGATCACCACCGAGGTCTTGTGAAAATCCTCCATTGCTTCCATGATCGGGGCCGACATCTTCATCCTTGGTCTGCAGTCCTCGCCCTTGTAGAAAGGAGACTTAGGGTCATCAGGAAGCACCACCGGTCGACAGGAGTGATGCGGCCGGATGGGTTTTGTCACCAGATCCGCCCAAAGGACTCCACCCGCCTGAGCCGCCTCACCATCGCCACTCCCGTCCGGTGCCGCCTCTCCATCGCCACTCCTCCCCGGAGTTGCCATCCTCTTGTTCGGTAGAAGTACTATCTCTTAATTTCACTAAGCATCATCTTTATGTAAAGATAAGAAACAAGGGTTATCATCCAATGTGAAACATCATGTATAACACTAAAAAATATTCTACACATATGTATTACATCTTTTATCACGTCTTGGGGAATTTGAATCATACCATTCAAAGTCCAATCGACCCCGGTGAAGGGCTATCCGGTTCCGCACAAGATCTAGGAGTGCCTCTATCCTAAGATCTCTTCCCCTCCGTCAGTACAAGTAAAAGGCAGTGACATATCAGTCAAAGTTGCCATCACAGTGACATATAGTCCTGTAACTAGCCCACCTTAGTACAGGTCATGGCACTAGCATCTAGGATATTCAAACCCAATCACTAAGGTACAACCGCAATTGTCCTCTAATCACATCATGTTATAATCACCGAGACACGATTGCAACCATTCTCAATCACATCCGATGTTTGAGACATGACCATAGCCAACCTCCACAATCTGCATTGTGGATGGCAAGGATATATCCTCAACTTGCCACCCCCACATACTACACAATATTCACTTTGAGTTTCCCTTAGGAATACTCCTTTCGCCACCCAGTAAGTTCTGACACTGAAGATGGCTCTACGACACAAGGCACTACATGATTAGAGTTGCACTTGATTAGTTATTCCAATTGGGTGAATTAATGTTGCATCAAACAAGTGGACATACAAACCCTAATTCATTTCAAAATAGCATATAAATATCGCACCTTTTAAAATATATAAAATGTGTGAAATATAATTTCTCATCTCATCATCACATGGTACTATTCACTTGCCATTCATGAGACCACACTAGTCATCATACTATCACAATATATAAATCCTTTTCACAATATCATAGGGTGTCAACCCTTATCAACATAAGATGATTACACCTCATTCAGGGCTCAATCATGCCCAAAGGCCATTAAGACCATCATACTATCACATGATATAATTCCTTTTCAAAATATCATAGGGTATCAAGCCTTATCAACACAAGAGGATTACACCTCATTCAGGCCTCAACCATGCCCAGTGGTCACTAATACCATCATATTATTCCCTATAAGATCATCATTATCTTTCCATGCCTTGTAAAAAGGCTCAACAACGTCACTTACATATAATACACCAAATTAGCACAATATTGCATTAATGATCTAGGAGATATTCATAAATGATCATTGCCGGGTTATATTAACATGAATAACATTCCTTTATTACATCCACATGCAAGGAATCTAGACATGATTAACCCTCATCACATTCATAATGTACATGTTTAGCATAAGAAAGTATCAACCATGTGGCTATGATAACCACCAATTAACACTTTAAGGTTATGATCGTGCTAAGGAGGTTATTTCACCATCATGTCATCATATAAGAAGGTTAAACATGAATACTCATATTTATCTATTTGTATTAGAGTTAGTTTCAACAAAATAAATTATATTAATGTTACTAATCAAAACTCATACCCAAACCCTAACTCACGACATCCCCATTAGATCATGGATACATAAGGTGAAGCATCATCATCACATTCCATAGTATTCTCAAGTATGAATCCACACATAAATCAAGGTGTAACCATCATGTTATAGCATACTACGGTTTCAACAACAATAAGAGAGTACTCCATGATTGTATTAATCATTCAAGGACAATTCATACCCAATTGCCCTCATTTAGTTATATTAAAGCTAGGCATATCAAGCTATACCTCATTAGGGTTACATATCAACACAATATGGTTATCATACCTTCTATTCATATGTGTGAATAGGTAAGACTACCTTAATTAAGAGTAACCCTCCATTTGTTCAATCATCATTCAACCCATATCACCATACCACAATGTCACCCAGAACCATTGGATGTTTAAAACGTAAGACCATTGGTTGTTTACATAAGTAAACACCTTGGAGAAACTACCTATGAAGTCCTTGATTTGTACTCTAGAAAGAGTCACCATTAAACCCTAAACATCCCTTGATTAACAAGACAAAAAGTTCCATTGAGAGTAGGGTAAAACCCATAGTCGACTGTTCATTTAAAACAAGCTATCCATTGTCAACAAGTAAGCTCCTTAAGTTGATCATATAAAGTAAACCATCTAAATTACATTATTAGGACCAACATATACATTATCCATCATTCCACTTTATTGGAGGAATAAATATTATATCTTGACCATTGGGTCAAGTGCATATGTTAAAACTATCAATTACAGTATAGGTCCAACCATTGCAATAAGTGACCCAATAAACCATTGGTATAAGGCTTAATTGATGCTACAAATATATGATTAACTCACCATAGTTTTTGTAGACCTGATCCACCATCGTTAGTGACCATTAAGTCACAATAGGTTGTTATATCAACACTATATTCATTAATCAACATCAAATATTAAGCTAATGTCATCATTGATTGATAACATCAGTAGGGTACTTAATGGTTGATCATTAAACTTTAATTGATCCAAAACCTAACCTAAGGGGGTGACCATAGGTTCTCACCTTCGTTTGACACCTTTGATCCTGACCATCAGTTGCCATGAAGACAACACCATGGGGTTGTTACAATGGTACCATCATCGGGTCATGGGTTTATAGAAGAAATCAGCTTTAAACCCTAAAATTGAGCATTGGTTGATAGGTGCTTAGCACCATAAGTTGCCAAACCAACCTGATCCAAGTCATATTATACCTTAATAATAACATACACATGATCACATGTTCATCTAGAACTAAAATTAGAACATGGACCATTATAAAAATTGAAATCCAAGTCAAACATAGCTTTTTAGTGCATGGATCATCATTTTAAAGCAAGAACATGAGCTAGCAAGCTTATGGTAAGCAATAACCATGGAGCAAGTTATAAAACTTGCCTCTAAGTAAAAGATGAAATTCCAAACAGGAGAAAACTTGAGCAGGTAGGGTAGAAAATCCAAGCATAAGTTGTGAACTCGTCCACCTAGCATCTTTCTTCATCCAATGAGCAAACCCTATGCACAAGGAGCAAGAAAGGTAGAGTTTTAGAGCTTTAGAGAAATTTCTACTATGGAACAACAAGGTTCCGGCCTGGAGAAAGGTAGGAGGAAGAATAACAAGGAAATAAATGGAGGAAATAAGGGGATTCTTACTCTTTTAGGTCAAGATCACTAGAAGGAAGCTTTTTAAACCCTAAAAGGAAGTCAATTGCAACCCTGGATTCTTTTTCTAAGAAGATCCCCTCTTTCTTCTTCCTTGGGTAGGAAATTCATAGAAACATGGAGAATGAGGTTCATAGAAGGAGGGAAGTGGTGGAGAGAAAATGGCACGTTTTGGTACTTAGAGATAAGTACATGAAACTTTAAGATAAAGAAAAAGAAAAGGTTGAAGTTCTAGTATCTTTCAAAGTGGCCATGGCCTTCAAACCATTTAGAATATACAAGAACACACTCAAAAATCTCCCCCACCATCCATAGATACATGCTAATCCGTCATTTCTTGAATTTCCAAGAAAAACAAATAATTCACTAGTTGATATCTACTAAAGGTAGCTCATACATGAAGGGGTAAACCCTAAAATACCCTTGGAGAAAACACCTTCAAACCAAGGTTACACACACAAGAAGCTCGCACACCATCCATAGAGACATGCTTATCCCTCTGTTACATCCTTGAAATTCGTGGATTTCAAGCCCTAATGAATTAGGAAACATATAAAAATGAAATGATTTGAGGGATCTTGGTTGAGAATTTCAAACCCTAGATTCATAATAAATGTTCAATTTAAGTTAGTGTTGTATGTTGAACATATATGATCATATGAGGATAATATGAGATGTGATGGTTACCAAATCCTCCAGTTTGGTATTTAGAAATGTGACTAAGCTCGTAGAGCCTTTTGAGGGCCTGAGATGTGGTTCATGGGCCTTAGGGTCTCTTTTTATCCCAATTGGTTAATCAGAGTTTACATATGAGTTTTCTTGAATTAAAGATGATTAATGTTTAGGAATATATCAAAGAAATAAATAAGGAATAAAAGAATTTGAGAAGCATTAAGAATCAAGTTGCCCAATTATAGGCCATATAAGTATATGTGTTCCTTTCATGACTTTTAATGTATCAACTAAGAAAAATTGGTAAGAAATTATAGAAATGCATGTTCATATAGTTGGAAAAATATTGAATACTTTCCCTTAACAACCATGCATACCATTTTCACAATTTTTACTTTATAATCATGGGAAAAGGGGAAAGAGAGCACTAGAAGGAAAGTTAAAAGAATACATTGGGATGATCCCTATAACCGTGGATTTGACTAAGGGATAATGGAATTAGAAAATAATTGATGTGGGCATGGGAATAAGTCCAAAGACAATGGGATCTTTGAATCATCTCAGTGAGAATACTATATAAGCTCATAGGGTTGCACCCTCATGGGGAGATAATCCCTTCCCATTATTTCTTTTCCCCTAACCCTAGGATTCCTCTTGCAAGTATTGCCTTTAAATCAGTCTCCCACATCTCTGAAAACCTAATACAAGGAGGTCGAGACAGATCCAAGTCCTATGATCGGTGAAGAAGCTAGCACACCATCGATTCATCTGCCATGCACTTGACCCCCTTTCTCCTTTGAACGTGACCCTCGAGTGGAGGGGACCCTGGTGATGCATCGCCTAGACCCCTCAGTGTAGAGGCAGTGGCTGACGTAGCCATCTCACAGTAGCACAAAGGAGGTGGCTGGGCTGTCAAGCTCTAGAAGTGCGGGGGTGGTGGCTACAATTGTTGGCGACACATGGAGTACCAGGCACTGCGGTCAGGGCAACGAGGATAAAGAGGCTAGCTTCCGACACTAGGCGATCGAGGAGCTAGGTACTAGAGTTGTCGTGGTGTCGGCAGTAGACGGCTACAGGGATGGTCGGGGTGAGGGAGATGAGGCATGCAAGCAGTGCTCAGAGGCCTGGCTTCCAACGGTGGCACCTGTGCATGGGAGGCTCGGTAGTAGTGTCAACACACAAGAGGAAGGAGGACACCGCCTGGTCACCTCTGACAGCACTGGGTGCAGAGTCGCGCTCTATACATGTGTCAGGCAAGGGGCCACTCTATACAACAAAGGAGTTCTAGGAGGATTTTTAGAGCCAAGCGCATCAGGGCCGCGAAGGTACCAAGTGGAGGACCGGTGAGAAGAAGATGCCTGCTCGGTCTTACCGGCGATGCCGAGGATGGTCATTTCCCAGCCAGCCACAGCCTGCACATCACATCGCCTGTGTAAGTGGGACTTCATGTGTGGAGGGAAAGGAGAAGGACCAGGGTCACGGGTAAGCAGATACTTGTCATGGATCCACGAGTCAAGGGAAAATAAGGTAATACAATGTATTCGTTTTGCAGAGGTGTTAGGCTACAATTGGCTAAGTTAAGTGTTATCTTGTTAATTTGATGGAAATTAATTAGATGTTCAAATGGGGACATATAATATATGAAAGTTGCTTAGAAAAATGAGAGAAGCTAAAGAAAATGTAATTAGAGTCTAATTAAGCTCCTATTCTAAAAGTATGTACAATACATGTGTTAATGTGATTAGTATAAAGGGAGAACCTAGATTTGCCTTAGTCTGATGCTTAATTAGGTATATTCATTTACGTTGTGTTCATACCAGATCTAGACATGTGTGATCAAGAAATCCTTGTCAATGAGGAATAATGGATGATTCCATATTAGTAATCATATTCATGCTATTTAGGGTTTTAAAACCAATATATACATCTTGCTATGATCATAATGTTAGTAATATGATTTAGGTGTCACGTGTAATCTGATACGTTTAACATGATAATTAGGGTTTCAAACTAATATGCATAATAGAATTTGTGATCTTAGAAATATTAATATGATGGAATTAGGGTTTGTAACCCTAATCCCTTGTTCAAACACAAGATATCCCTAAACTCTAGTTTAGGAGTGGATTTAGGTCTGATTAATGTAATGTGAATACATGGTGACACATATGTAGTATGTATATTTCAAATTAAATGCTTAGTTGCTTGGATGTTTGGATACACTCATAAAGTATACGATGTTCTGCATGGTTTTTGTGATGGCATAAGGTATGTTGTTACACTTATGAATACATGTATCGAATTACTGAGATTGTCGATGTTTCTCGATGAGATTTAATGACAAATAAACTACTTACTCATTTATTGAATGACAAATAAACTACTTACTTGTTTATTTACTTGTTTCTATGAGTATCATGTAAAGTAAACAATAGTATTCTAAACCCTAGGTTAGACTGATCTTAAGGGTAATGCACACGAGCCCGGGAGGGACATTGATTACACTTGAGGTAGTTGAACATATATGGGTTAGAATATGAAAACAAGTTTATGCTTTATATGCAAGATAAAGTTGTTCGCTTATATATTACTTGTGATTATTATTTGAACCCACATACCAATATAGCAATATACTAACCGCGTATTTGTTTGTCGGCATTTTAAGTATCAGATATACTTGATACATGGACATGCCCGTACAGATAGAGATGTCTAAGACACTACAATTTAATCATTAAGGTTTATTATTAATGGTTTATCTTCACATATGTAAAAGTTAATTTTGTTTAAAAGTTATGTAATTCCTTAGAGGAGCTTTTTATGTAAACATGTAAATATTTGCTCATTAATGGAAATTGTTTACTATTTTGTATTATTTCATGAATCTGATCTTGGATATATTTGAAACAAAATGGCTCTGATACCAAATGTAACAACTCTGCTTCTCGGTAACCCCCAATTAAGGAAGACAAAGAAGTCAGAGATGTTATCCCAAAATAGGATCAATGGTTTTCCAAACAATTAATAAATTCTACCACTACAAAGCTTGAAATAGGATAAAAATTTCTTTTCTCATACCTTATAAAATATAGGATTTGAGGGACTTTACCCAGATGATAACCATCTATCTACAATCCTCCAATTCTTTATTAGTCTTGATTCCATCAATGTCACTTGAAAGGAATATCCATTTTCTGATAAACCTGAAATGCCAACAAACAAAAGCCATTCAGTATAAAGAATTATACTGATATGTGGGGGAACCAATAATCTTGCATTTAATTATAACAATATACTACAAACAATTACGATTGAATAAAACAAACTTTACATTTTAAACATTACTACTCAATCCTTACATACCCTAGCCTCAGTGTTGTCCCTGTAGTGGACATGGATACTACCTCTCATATGGTAGATCTCAACTAACCCCCATGATCCTACCTCATAGGTAGATCAATACATAGAGTCGTGGAGTCGTATGGTCCTACCCAATGGTAGACCAACACATCGACTCATGATAACCTGATGATCCTACCTCGTGGGTAGACCATGTACTAGGTCATCCATCTCATTATCATCAAAGATATAGAGGAGGATCAGGATCTGAGCTAGTCATACTAGGATGGGTGACCAGTCGAGAAGTTGTTCCTAGATTGCATGTGAGTGAGATTAAAATACGTAGTTAAGGCTAGTGGTGGTCTATGGGGCCAATCGTCATTCTTAAAACTCTACTAGAGCCTTGGGTAGTAGGATCGAGTGTTACAATCTCCCCCACTTAGACTCTTGGCATCCTCATCAAGGCTCAACTATATTTCCTCATGATATTTCTCCATTTCACTGCAGACCCAACATGGCCCACGGACACCTAGCTCCCAATCACGGAATACCAGTGCAAGGGTGGCTACATCACCATGGATAGCCCTTTTCCAACATGCCTGGACCGTACGGATCAAGACTATAATGCCACATGCCCATGTGGGCCCCACCTACTAGAGAGGAATTGGCTCTGATACCGAATGTAATGACCCCGCTTCCCGATAACCCCGAATTAAGGGAGACCAAGCAATCAGAGGCGTTATCCCAAAATAGGATCAATGGTTTTGCAAATAATAAAAAATAATTAATAAATTCTACCACAACTAAGCTAAAAATTGGAATAAAAATTTTCTTTTAACATACCTTCAAAATTAGGTAACTGGGACTTCTACCCAAAGTAGGATTCTATCTACCTAAATCCTACTTTATTATTTTAACTTTAATCTTCACAGGTGGTACTTTACTATGTGTCCAGTATAATTCATTATATTGACCATCATTTTGTTTACCAGCATTTTAGGTAATATAAGAAATTGGACAAATAGTAAAGTGGCACCTGTGAAGATAAAAATTTAAATAATGAAGCAGGTATTAGGTAGATAGAATCCTACTTCGGGTAGAAGTCCCAGTTACCTAATTTTGAAGGTATGTTAAAAGATTGTTTTTCCAGTTTTCAGCTTAGTTGTAGTAGAATTTATTAATTATTTTTTATTATTTACAAATCACTGATCCTATTTTGGGATAACGCATATGACTTCTTGGTCTCCCTTAATTGGGGGTTATCGGGAAGCGGGGTCCTTACATTAGAGGAAGCTAAAGAAAATGTAAATAGAGTCTAATTAAGCTCCCTGTTATAAAAGTATGTACAATACATGTGTTAATGTGATTAGTATAACGGGAGAACCTAAATTTGCCTTAGTCAGATGCTTAATTAGGTATATTCATTTGCGTTGTGTTCATACCTTATCAAGACATGTATGATGAAGAAATCCATGTTAATGATGAATAATGGATGGTTCCATATTAGTAATCTTATTCGTGCTACTTAGGGTTTTAAAACCAATATAGACATCTTGTTATGATCATAGTGTTAGTAACATGATTTAGGTGTCACGGGTAATCTGATATGTTTAAGATGATAATTACGGTTTCACCTAATATGCATAACTGAATTTGTAATCTTAGAAACCTTAATATGATAGAGTTAGGGTTTGTAACCCTAATCCCTAGTTCAAACACGAGATATCTCTAAACCCCAGTTTAGGAGTGGATTTAGACCTGATTAATGTAATGTGAATACCTCGTGACACATATGTAGTATGTATATTCCAGATTAAATGTTTTGTTGCTTGGATGTTTGGATATGCTCGTAAAGTATATAATGTTCAGTATGGTTTCTTTGATGGCATAAGGTACGCGGTTACACTTATGAATACATGTATTGAATTCTGAGATTGGCAATGTTTCTCGATGAGATTGAATGACAAATAAACTGCTTGCTTTTTTATTTACTTCTTGTGAATTATAAAGTTTCTATGAGTATCATGTAAAGTAAATAATAGTATTCTGAACCCTGGGTTAGACTAATCATAAGGGTAATGCACATGATCCCTGGAGGGACAATGATTGCACCTACGATAGTTGACCAAATATGGGTTAGAATATGAAAATAAGTTTATGTTCTTATATGCAAGATAAAGATGTTCGCTTACATGTTACTTGTGATTATTGTTTGAACCCACATACCAGTATAGCAATATGCTAACCACATATTTGTTTGTCAGCATTTTAGGTATCAGATATACTTGATTTGTGGACATGAGGGTACAAATAGAGATGTTGAAGACACTACAGTTTAATCATGAAGGTTTAGTCTTAATGGTTTATCTTCACATATGTAAAAGTTAATTTTGTTTAAAAGTCATGTAACTCATTAGAGGAGCTTTTTATGTAAACATGCAAATATTTGACCATTAATGGAAATTGATTACTATTTTGTATTATTTCATGAATTTGATCCTGGAATTTATGAGTAATGATTTGTGACTTTAAGGTCTTTTAGACACTCAAAAGTGTGGGTCGTTATATTTTGTATCAGAGCATAGATTCATCAACTAATATTTAATAGTTTATAATTTCAAATCATCCTCGGAAAATTAAGAGAAAAATTTGTAAAGAATAAAGTATCTTTTAAGTATATCATCTCACATTTTCATCTACTTCTCATCCCATTGCTTAAAAATCCTTGAAAAGGAATTGTTAATTAGAAAAGTAAAATGTGAAAAGATGTAAGTTGTGTAGGTCCCTCTAGAGAGGGTAGACACTAGAAATATACATGTATGGGTAAGTCCCTTCTTAGAGGAAAGACTTGGTTTAGGGTATGAAAACTCTTGTGGGTTAATGGATATGGAAACTCTGAATGGTAGAGTATAGGCCTTAGCCCTAACCCTAAAATCTTAATCTTAATCAATGAGAATGGCATGGTGATATGGAACACCACCCATATGAAACTTGAAATCAGGAATAAGAAAGATAAAGGGATGGTTTTAGGTGACCCAGTCTCCCATGCATGTGTGCATGATGAGCATGACACTTATGTAAGAGGTCTTAAGAAATATACAAACCCAATAGTTATATATATATATATATATATATATATATATATATATATATATATATATATATATATATATATATATATATATATATATATGGTGTGGTGATATGGAACACCACCCATATGAAACTTGAAATCAGGAATAAGAAAGATAAAGGGATGGGTTTAGGTGACCCAGTCTCCCATGCATGTGTGCATGATGAGCATGACACTTATGTAAGAGGTCTTAAGAAATATATGGACCCAATAGTTATATATATATATATATATATATATATATATATGTATATATATGAAAATGAAAGTTTGAATATAACTTAGCTCAAACCCCTCATGTTGTCTCTAGAAGTTTGGTGATGGTGGCCAAGCCCATAGAGAGGAAGGCCGATGTAGCACCAAGCCCCTGGTGGGGAAGGTGACCCAAGTTCATGGAATAGACAAAAACCATGAGGGGGTATGCTAGAAATTGAGAAAATATGGATTGAGAATTATAATGATAAAAAGTTATTCCTAATGAAAAAAAGATATATATGAAACCTTTAGAGTTAGAGTGCCAACCATGGGGTGGGTCAGCCCAAGAGTGGGAAGGTGACCTAGGAGGGAGGCAAAACCTTAGATCTTGGGATCAGGTTGTGGCTAGAGAGCCTAACCCCCTCCTATGAACCAAGAAGGCACCCTAGGCTAGGACTTTCCCTTAAAAAGTTTAGTGAATAAACGTATTAAAGAATTGAGATAACCTTAATCCTCACCTAGAGGGGTAAAGAGTTAAAGATATAATAATGAAAGCACTTAAATTCTTTGAACCCAAGGATGCCATCTTTGAGTGACACAATTGGTCAAGCCTAGGAGGGAAGACCAGTAAGGCACCAAGCCCAGGAGGGAAGGTGGCCTAAGTTGGTGACCAAGCCCAGGAGGGAAGGTCATGAAATGGTCAATCCCATGAGGGAAGACCAGTACGGCACAAGCCCAGGAGGGAAGGTGGCACAAGTCCACAGTGCATTTGTTTAGGATCAAGCCCCTGCAGGGGAAGATGACAAAAGGTCAAGCCCAGGAGGGAAGACCGGCATGGCACAAAGACCTTGAGGGAAGGTAGTCGAGCCCAATGTTGGGACTACACTTCATAATGTGTACTCAAAAGAGAGAGATGAAGGCAATCTAGGTTAAAGAATTAAATGAGAGAATAATGTTCTTAAAAGATGTGAGATCTCAAAAGAAACCCTTGGGGAGCGTAGAGTCCTAATTCAATCCTTGGGTCAAGTGGGGTGTATTAGAGGTATATAGGACCGATGGGTTGGGAGTTGATATGCCATGAAAGCACACGACCATATGGTTACGTGACTCAGGAGATTAGCTACCTCCATAAGGATCATGTAGCCTAATGGGTGAATGTGAAAGGCACTCTCTTTATGCATAACAATGAGATCACTCCAAAGGTACCTATACCCCTAGAGACCTCAAGGAAATGGATAAGGCTCATAATACGTGGGGTGTAAATATAAAAGATATAATGAAGTTATGAAAACCTGAGAGAAGTTGTGCCCTAACATACGAGTAAGGAAAGGGACACTTGACTACATGAAATAGAAGAATTTTATGAAATCAAGAACAAATATGTTTAGAGTCATATCGAGTATCATTCAACTTAATATGAAATTGTAAGGTGATGTGTGGACGTACCTTCTCCACTCTTAGAATGGAATGAACTTTGTGTTTGGGCTGCAGTCAAATGCTTATTCATCTTGTTATGAGGAAGAGAGATTGGATAGACACACATTATGCTTAAAATTGAGATAAAGAGGATAAATATCCTACATTTAATGTGTAATGACTTGAACTAGGGTTAGAGGTGCCACCTCACCCTTGTGCAAAAATAATGAATAATAGGTGGGAAACCTAAGTGAAAAGAGAATCACCAAGTAATAATGAAATTACCAATGATAATGAAATCATTAAGTGATGATAATATGCATATACTAGAGATGTGGATGTACTTGAATTTCAATTCAGGTGTCAATCTTAGTAATAAAATGAAAATTGCTATACTAAAGAAAAGTTGTTAAAGAAATCTAAGTGGGTTTGTAACCCTAAGATTTGAATATGATGGGTATCATTCATCTAGGCTTAGTAGGCCTGAATTTTGAGGACAAAATTCCTTTCAAGGAGGGGTGAATGTTACATCCTTGAAATTCGTGGATTTCAAGCCTCAATGAATTAGGAAACATATAACAATGGAATTATTTGAGGGATCTTGGTTTAGAATTTCAAACCCTAGATTCATAATAAATGTTCAATTTAAATTAGTAATGTATGTTGAACATATATGATCATATGAGGCTAATATGACATGTGATGGTTACCAAATCCTCAATTTTGGTAATTAGAAATGTGACTACGCTCGTGGAGCGTTGTGAGGGCCCGAGATGTGGTTCATGGGCCTTAGGGTCACTTTTAAGCCCAATTGGTTAATTAGAGTTTATATATGAGTTTTCTTGAATTAAAGATGATTAATGTTAAGGAATATATCAAAGAAATAAATAAGTAATAAAAGTGTTTGAGAAGCAACTTAAGAATCAAGTTTCCCAATTATAGGCCATAAAAGTATATGCCTTCCTTTCATGAATTTTGATGTATCATTAAGAGAAATTGGTCAGCAATTATAGAAATGTGTGTTCATATAGATGGAAAAATATTGAATACTTTCCCTTAACAACTGTGCATGACATTTTCACAAGTTTTGTGTTATAATTGTGAGAAAAGGGGAAAGAGAGCACTAGAAGGAAAGTTAAAAGAATACATTGGGATGAGCCCAATGATCGTGGATATGACTAAGGGATAATGGAATTAGAAGATAATTGATGCGGGGATGGGAATAAGTCTGAAGACAATGGGATCCTTGAATCATCGTGGTGAGAGTAGTATATAAGCATGTAGGGTTGCACCCTCATGGGCAAATACTCCCTTCCCATCGTTTCTTTTCCCCTAACCCTAGGATTCCTCTTGCAAGGACTACCTTCAAAGAAATCTCCCACAACTCTCTAAGCCTACTGCAATGAGGTCAAGATAGATCCTGACAGTCTTATGACCAGTGAAGAAGCTAGCACACCACCGGTTTATCTTCCATGCACTCAACCCCCTTTCTCCTTTGAACGCAACCCTTGAGTGGAGGGGATCCTGGTGATGTGTTGCCTAGACCCCTCAGTGCAGAGGCGGTGGATGATGTAGCTAGCCCACAATAGCATGAAGGAGGTGGTTGGGAAGTCGGGCCCTAGCAGTGCAGGGGTGGTGGTTACAACCATTGGTGACACATGGAGTACTAGGCACTGCAATCGGGGCAGCGAGGATAAAGAGGCTAGCTTCTGACGCTAGGCGGCCAAAGAGCTAGGTACCAGAGCTTCCGCAATTTTGGAAACAGATGGAGATAAGGATGGTCAGGGCCATGAAGATGAGGCATGCAAGCAGTGCTCAGAGGCCTAGCTTCTGATGGTGGTGCCTACGTGTAGGCAGCTCGATAGTAGTGTCAACTCATAAGAGGAAGGAGGACACCGCCTGGTCACCTCCGACAGCACTGGGTGTCGAGCCGCACTCGGTACGTGTGTCAAGAAAGGGGCCACTCTACGCAACGAAGGAGGTTTAGGAGGGTTTTGGGAGCTGAGTGCATCAGGGCCACGAAGGAACCAAGTGGGGGACCTGCGAGAAGAAGATGCCCGCTAGGTCTTTTCGACGGTGCCAAGGATGGTCGTCTCCCAACCAGCCGCAGCCTGCGCATCGTAGTGCCAGCGCAAGCGGGACTTCACATGAGGGGGGAAAGGAGAAGAACCAGATCTAGGTCATGGGTAAGAAGATCCTTGTCATGGATCTATGAGCCAAGGGAAAATAAGGTAATACAGTGTATTCGTTTTGCTGAGGTGTCAGGCTACGATTGGCTAAGTTAAGAGTTATCTTGTTAATTTGATGGAAATTAATCGGTAGTTCAGATGGGGACATATAATACATGAAAGTTGCTCAGAAAAATGAGAGGAAGATATATAAAATGTAATTAGAGCCTAATCAAGCTACCTGTTCTAAAAGTATGTACAATACATGTGTTAATGTGATTAGTATAAAGGGAAAACCTAGATATTCCTTAGTCTGATGCTTAATTAGGTATATTCGTTTATGTTGTGTTCATACCTGATCTAGACCTATATTATGAAGAAATATTTGTTAATGATGAATAATGGATGATTACATATTAGTAATATTATTCATGCTATTTAAGGTTTTAAAACCAATATAGACATCTTGCAATGATCATAATTTTTGTAATATGATTTAGGTGTCACAGGTAATTTGATATGTTTAAGATGATAATTAGGGTTTCACCTAATATGCATAACTGAATTTGTAATCTTAGAAACCTTAATATGATGGAATTAGGGTTTGTAACCCTAATCCCTGGTTCAATTATGAGATATCCCCAAACCCTAGTTTAAGAGCGGATTTAGATCTGATTAATGTAATGTGAATACATGGTGACACATATGTAGTATGTATATTTCAGATTAAATGCTTAGTTATTTGGATGTTTGGATACACTCATAAAGTATATGATGTTCTACATAGTTTCTGTGATGGCATAAGGTATGTGGTTATGCTTATGAATACATGCATCGAGTTCTGCGATTGTCGATGTTTCTCGATGAGATTGAATAACAAATAAACTACTTGGTTGTTTATTTACTTCTTGTGAATTATTAAGTTCCTATGAGTGTAATGTAAAGTAAATAATAGTATTCTAAACATTGGGTTAGACTGATCTTAAGGGAAATGCAGACGAGCCCCAGAGGGACCGTGATTACACCTGAGGTAGTTGACCAGATATGGGTTACAATATGAAAACAAGTTTATGTTCTTATATGAAAGATAAAGATGTTCTCTTATATGTTACTTGTGATTATTGTTTGAAACCACGTACTAGTATAGCAATATACAGACTGCATATTTGTTTGTCGACATTTTAGGTATCAAATACACTTGATTTGTGGACATGAGGGTACAGATAGAGATGTTGAAGACACTACAGTTTAATCATGAAGGTTTATTCTTAATGGTTTATCTTCACATATGTAAAAGTTAATTTTTTTTAAAAGTTATATAACTCCTTAGAGGAGCTTTTTATGCAAACATGGAAATATTTGATCATTAATGGAAATTGTTTACTATTTTGTATTATTTCATGAATCTGATCCTGGAATTTATGAGTAATGATCTGTGACTTTAAGGTATTTTAGAAACTCAAAATTTTGGGTCATTACACCCTCGTTTCTTTAATTTCTAAGCAAAACAAACAATTCCTTAGTTGATAGCTACTAAAGGTAGCTCATCCATGAAGGGGTAAACTCTAAAATACCCTTGGTGAAAACACCTTCAAACCAAGGTTTAAATTGGTGCCCCGTGTCTAAAAAAGCTCAAGAGTGATGATAGAATATGCAAGGAACATAATGCAAGTGATAAATTGCAAAAAAAACCTCTCAAGTGGGTAAATCGTAGAAAAGTCCAAAATGTGCATAAAATTGCATAACTTGCTCAAACAATGTCCAAATTGGACCAAATTTGAAACTTAAGCTTGTATTATGATTTCAAAGAATATCAAAAGTTTAGATTAGGGTTATAAGAATTCAATTATGATAATAAATCTTATTCAACTCATTAAGAAAGTTTAGAGGCCTTACGTAAGAACATGTTACACTAAACGAGATCACTCAAAACATAAAACACAATCGATCATTAATTAATCACAAACCCAAAAATATGGGTAAAGTGAAACCAATTTTAACATCAACAACTACTCAAAAACATGTGCATAAGATCCCAATATCTTTCTTATATCTATACTATGCCAAGTGTTTGATACAAATTGTTCTATCATCTTAGCCACAACATATACACAGGGGAGAACGATATTTGTATATGCCACACAAAATTCTGATCCATTTGAAACACCATATACAAACTTTTCCTACCCGAACCTGATAGTACAGGGACGACTCTAGGACACACTTGACAGCTAATCAACTTTCTCAAAGATTCATTATTGTACTTCCTATTTACTTCCACGATTCTGTTGTCGTCATTGCCGATTACCTAAAAAAATGTGGCAAACCACAAGGGTGAGACCCATCTCCCAGCAAGAGATATAACTTCCAACAACGCTTATTGATTACAATATTTCATATAGTAGATAACTAAGAAGCTGGAGTATTTAATAATCAATTGAACAGATTGAAAGTTCAAGTATGCTAAACAGATTAAGCAATTAATCTTAGCAACAAGTATGATCATGAATGCATATATATAACAAATAAATCCATTTCCTTGGATAGATATTTACTCAAATATCATCAAATTACATCTAATAACAATCATTACCATTAATTTGACTTTCATCATATTCCTTGCTAACATCACAAGCAATCTAGTAGCATAAGCATCCCTGACATCATGAATATGTCTAGTAACATAACATGGCTATCAATATTGGCATCTCAAATAAAGGGAACAAATCTATATCATAAGTAGAACTAACAACATAACACAATGAACTACATATGCATGATTAGTAGTTTAAGCATTAATAATTACATAGGCATGGCTAATAGCAGCATCTTAACCATCAGTGTTAGTATATTTGACAACATAAGCATGTTTACAACATGAGCACAACTATAGCATAAGTATATCTATTATCTCTCATTGTACTATACATGATCTCAGTGAAAAGAAAGCAAACAAGGGTTATCAACCAATATGAAGCATTGTGTATAACCCTAAACTAATATTCTACACGACTGTCTTACATCTTTTATTATGCCCTGAAAATTTGAATCGTACCATCCAAAGTCCAATCGACACCTGCGAAGGGCTATTCGGTTTCATACAAGATCTAGGAGTTTCGGCATCCTAAGATCTCTTCCCCTCAGTCAGTATGAGTAAAAAGGCAGTGACATATCAGTCAAAGTTGCCACCATAGTGACATATAGCCAAGCTAGTAACCACTAGTCCGCCCTTGGTATAGGTCATGACACTAGAAACCAGGGTATTCAAAACCCTCTAATCTGAGGTACAACCACAGTTGTCCTCAATCACATCAGATGTATGAGGCATGACCATAGCCATCCTACAAAACCTACATTGTGGATGACAAGGATATATCCTCAACTTGCCACCCCCACATACTCAAAAGTATGCGCTCCCAAGTTTCCCTTAGGAATACTTGTTTCACCATCCAACAAGTTCTAACACTGAAGATGGTTCTACGGCATAGGGCACTACATGATTAGAGTTGCACTTGGTTAGTTATGTCAATTGGGTGAATTAAGACTGCATCAAACAAGTAGACATAAAAATCCTAATTCACTTCTAGCAACCATATAAATATCACAACTTTTAAAAGACATAAAATTTGTGGAACATAATTTCTCATCTCATCATCACATGGTACTATTCATGTGCCATTCATGATACCACACTAGTGTCATCTTACTATCACAAGATATAAATCTTTTTCACAATATCACAGTGTATCAACCCTTATCAACACAAGAGGATTACACCTCATTCAGGTCTTAACCATGCCCAAAGGTCATTAAGATCATCATACTATCACAGGATATAAATCCTTTTCACAATATCACAAGGTATCAACTCTTATAAACACAAGAGGATTACACCTCATTCAGGGGTCAACCATGCCCAAATGTCATTAAGACCATCATACTATTCCCTACAAGATCGTCATTATCTTTCATGCCTTACAACAAGGCTCAACAACATCAATTACATATAATACACCGGATCAGCACAATATTGCATTAATGAGCTAGGATATATTCATAAACAATCATAGCAGGGTTATATTAACATTAGGAACATTCCTTTATTATATTAACATGCAAGGAATCTAGATATGATTAACCCTCACAATATTCATAATTCACATGTTTAACATAAGAATGTATCAACCATGTCGCTATGATAACCACCAATTAACATTAAGGTTATAATCATGTTAAGGAGGTTAGTCCACCATCATTTCATCATATAAGAATGTTAAACATGAATACTCATCTTTATCTATTTGCATTAGAGTTAAGTTCAACATGATAATTTATATCAATGTTACTAAGTAGCACTTATACCCAAACCCTTACTCACGACATCCCCATCAGATCATGGATGTATAAGGTGAAGCATCACCATCACATTCCATACTATTCTCAAGTATGAACCCACACATAAATCAAGGTGTAACCATTGGGTTATAGCATGCTAGGGTTTCAACAACAATAAGAGAGTACTCTATGATTGTATTAGTCATTCAAGGACTATTCATACCAATTTACCCTCATTTAGTTATATTAAAGCTAGGTATAACAAGCTATACCTCATTAGGGTTACATATCAACACAATATGATTATCATCCCTTCTATTCATATGAGTGAATAAGTAAGACTACCTTATTAAGGGTAACCCTCTATTTGTTCCATCATCATTCAACCCATATCACCATACCACAATGTCAACAAGGACCATTGGATGTTTAAAAGGTAAGACCATTGGTTGTTTACATAAGTAAATACCTTGGATAAACCACCTATGAAGTTCTTGATTTGTTCTCTAGAAAGAGTCACCATTTAACCCTAGACATCCCTTGATTAACAACACAAAATGTTGTGAAGCCCCGATCCCTAAGCCATCTCTAATGACCCCAAAGACCGGGGAGTCACCCTCGGTAAACCACTCTGAACTTTTCTTTACTTGATCTCTTAAATTCAACTTAAACGAAAACAATAAAACTTGAATAACATAGAATTGAAAACAAACTACGAAAGTAACTCATCATTAATCCTATTAGGAGGAAAACCAAACTTACATGTCATATTACACAGTTCTATTCGAAATATGAAGCACAACAGATGATTGTAAATTTAAGCTACACATTACATAACATCCTCTCTATCTCACCACAATCCCAAGGACCAAGTGGAAAAGACCAAGAGACCACTAAACCTAACTAAACACTACTTTCTAAGCATTTGGGTGATACGATCCTTCAGCTTCCTCGTGCTGACACTGACCTAAAAATGTTTCAGTAGGTTGGTGAGCCACTGGCTCAGTGAATAGAATTTCACCCAACCATCGTAGATAACTCATTTTATTTTTATTTATTTGGAATAAATACAAGAAATACCATACTGAGCAGATCTAAAAAATTTAGTTTAAATAACAAGAAATATCAACATTTCATTTAAAGAACAACTGATACGAATCTGAACTCAAATCATTCTTAATTCTTTAACTTATAAGAAACTCTGTGAACCTATACGAACATATTTTATCTTATGCCCTGGTCATATGCAGTGTACTCTACATATGAAGACTCACAATGAACTACGATCTCACCGTACAAGACTTAGCTTAAAACCTGGGAAGCTAAGCCTAAAACTGAGTCTGGATCTACTCGACTCGATCCGTCACGTCCGACTAAGGCAGATAAATAGTTGGCCTTTAACTGGACCTCTCCTCTAGGCTGAGTACATAGGCAGAGGGTCTGAGACACTCTATGGGCCTCCACTGGGTACGCTCTGTGGGTACCTCTGGGTTACCACCGGGACTTCCGGTTCATGTTAGGTAACCTACTTTTTCTTAGGAGACTTCGTCAAGGACTTCATCTCCTCGTACGCTCTGTGGGTGCATTCCGATCCCCATATACTGGTCACTGCCAGGGTGGATCGTTTCCTCCCTACAGTGCAGACATCCATAGGGAATCTACGGTGTCAGGGCACCTATGTCTATTATTTTATTAAATTTGGAAAACTCTTACTATATTGTATATCTTCAATTAAATCGAAGCTTATAACGTATCACAAATATCATTCTAAACTGGAAAAGTTGTATACTCAAGTACTGCAGATACCAAGAGATTCAACATATAAAGCATGCATGCATATTTCATGTTCTGAAGAAAACAAATTCATATCCCCATGGAATTTACTGAGAAATCAACATTATGATGCATGCAGGTAGACTAAAATTTTTAAATAAATAGAAATCATATCAACTTGGAACAAATACACTGAAATCATATAAATCATCATTGTAACATGCTAACAAGAGTTATTTACTCAATATATGTGAAATTGTTGGTAACACTTGTAAATAATCTAAAATTCCTCGATAATCGTGCACAACAACCTAAATTATGGGTTGAGCATCACATATCTCAATTAAAGATTAATTTACTTTTCATGGCGAGATTCAACATATAAACATACACAGTAACCCAAAACTCAAACTATGCGTCACATAACTTAATTAAGTTTATAATTACTCATCATGTCATGAATTATTAATATTAATTGAAATTTCAAATGATTTCTTGAGTTGAGCATCTCATCACTCAAATAAGAGTTAAATCATTATCATGGCACAAATTATTATTAATAATCAGGAATTCCTAATAATATCTTCGAGAAGCGTGTCAATTTGAGTAAATATTAAATCATTCACATTAAATATGACCTAGAGCGTGCATCTAGGTTTTCTCTGAATATTTTTCAAATCATCGTCATTTCTTTGTAATCATGCATCATTTAATTTATTAAATCGTATAGTCTGGGTTTATACCCAAACTATCCATTTTTTGGTCATGTGCTACTGATTTTAACATTTAACATAGTAAATTAGGTTGGATCAACTGTGTAATATCACTAATTCACATCGCACATATCAGTCAACTAATTAGCATCATACTATCATTAATAATTAAAATGTGCAATTTAAAAATCGAGTGGTGTCGACACTGCTCGATACCTGCGTAAATGCTAACATCTGCGAACAACACCGATTTCAAACGAGTTGTCCAATTATTCGATTTAATTCGTGCGATTGGGAGTGAGATTCTACTCACTGTGGTTTGAAACATCCAGATTCGATTGGAATTGCGTCCAGGGGGTTGTCTTCAACCTCAGAATAGACCCAATTTTTTGGACTTGCTGCACATAGTAGCCGTTTCCCAAGAACAGGTTGAAGAGGAGCTCGACTAGGGGCTGAATTGAGAGCTAACGAATATGGATTCATGCTTAGGAACCTTAGATGAACTCAAGGGCACCATCATCTTGGTGTTTCCCAGGTAGATTTGCGCCTGGCCGAACCTGCTCCTATAAGAAACAACTTCTTCACGCAGGGGAAGCTTGTTGGGCGTTGTTGCTCGTAGCTAGGGTTGCGGATTTGGGTCTAGGTCTCAAGGCCAGAGCTATTGGCATCTTTTTCGTGGTGTTTCTCATCCCAAATCGCCCTCTGGATGGCTCCGCAATTGTAGTTGTTGCTGCTGGTCGTGCTGCTGCTAAGGTCGCCGCTAGGGAGAGGAAAAAGGAAAGAAAGGAAGAGAAGAAGACAGAGGGGGTTGGGTGCTGCTGGAGACGGGCTACCAAGCCCTAAATCGGCCGCCCACTCCACTCCTCTGTTGCAGGTCGATCGACCTGCTGTGTGCTGCTTGAAGCGGTTCCCTGTTCTATCGGGGGAGGAAGAAAGGATAAGGGAGAAAGGGAAAGGAAAAAGGGTTAATAAACCAATGATTTGGAAAAATTGCAAAATCAGCTCCAAATAAAACGTCATAACTTTCGCCTCGTATGTCCAATTCGACTGATTCTTTTTGCAAAATTCCAAGCATGGAATTCACTACCTTCTCAAGGGAAGAAATCATGATAACAAGACTGTAACACTAGATCAAAGAACCAATTGAATCTTGTGTAGTTTATTCAACTTAATTAACTTATTTATGTTGTGATTATCATACTAGTTAATTTTAGTGTGGGTCATAACAATCTCCCTCCCTTATAAGAATTTCGTCCCAAAATTCCGAAAAGAGAAAAGGAAACTTGTTACGCATCTTGAACTTAAGCTCTTATGTGGCTTCCTCTAGGTTATGGTTCCTCCATAAAACCATCACTAATAGTATCTCGCGATTCTTGAGCTTCTTGATCCTCCGATCAATTATCTATACTAGTCCCTCAACACAGGACACATCTGGTCTGAGCTGGGAAGGTTCTGGGTCCATTATCATCACTATACCAGGGTAACACTTCTTCAACATCGATACATGGAACACAGTATGTAGATTGGCCAACTCAGATGGCAAATCCAACTTATAGGCTACATGTCCAATCCTCTCAATGATAGGATATGGGCCCATAAACCTAGGAGTCAGTTTGCCTCTCTTACCAAACCTCAACACTCCTTTCCATGGTGAAACTTTTAGATACACTTCATCACCAACCTAAAACTCAAGAGGTCTACATCTCTTCTCGGCATAACTCTTCTGTCTATCATGTGCAACTTTCAACTATTCTCTGATTACTGCAATCTTCTCGGTAGTCAAATCCACTATCTCTGGTCCAAGAATCTCTTTTTCACCCACCTCGTACCAACATATGGGTGATCTACACTTTCTGCCATACAGAGCTTCATACGAGGCCATACTAAGACTGGAATGATGACTATTGTTGTATGCAAACTCTATAAGGCTCAAGTGTTCTTTCCTACTTCCACTAAAATGTAAGACACATGCTCTCAGCATGTCCTCAAGTGTTTGAATGGTCCTCTCTGACTGACTGTCCATCTATGGGTGAAACATTGTACTGAACCTCAACTTTGTGCCCAAAGCATGATGCAACTGATTCTAAAACCTGGATGTGAACTTAGGATCTCTATCTGATATAATTGAAACCGGGATACCATGCAACCTAACTATCTCAACCATGTATATCTTAGCCAGCTTCAAAACATCATAGGTTGACTTAACTGGAAGAAAGTGAGCAGCCTTAGTCAGTCTATCCACAATCACCCATATAGAGTCACAACCTCTAGGTGTCTTGGGTAACCATACCACAAAATCTATTGTGATATGTTCCTACTTCCACTCTGGTATAGGAAGAGATTGCAAGGTACCTATAGGTTTCTGGTGCTCAGCCTTAACCTGCTGACACACGCTGCATCTAGCCACATACTCAGCTACATTCTTCTTCATACATGACCACCAATACAACTCCTTAAGATTATTTTAAATCGTAATGTTGTCTGGATGCATAGCATACATCGATGCATGTGCTTCCTCAAGAATCTGCTCTTTCAAATAACTGTCTCGAGGTACACACAACCTATCATACTGATACAACACACCATCATCTGAAAACATGAACTCTAGTCTTTCCCCTATCATGTCATGCATGATCTACTGTAACTCATTGTCATTTTGCTGAAGTTCTTTAATCTGATCATAAAAAGTAGGCTTGACTCACATCTGTGAAATCAAACCACTCTGTGTTGTCACCCCTAAGTCTAAGTTCAACTTCCACATCTCTACTGGAAGGTCTCTCTTGTAACATGCCATAGAGAATACATATGTTGTTGAACTTGACTTCCTTCTCAGAGCATCTGCTACCACATTTGCTTTTCCAGGATGATAATCTATCGCCATTTCTTAATCTTTGATTAATTCTAACCATCTTCGCTGTCTAAGATTTAGATTCTTCTGGGTAAAGATATATTTCAAACTCCTATGATCTGTAAACAACTGACACGTCTCACCATAAAGATAGTGATGCCATGTCTTATGAGCATGAACTACAACAGCTAACTCCAAATCATGTTTCGGATAATACTCCTCATTCTATGCTACTTACTTCTTGTTACTTATCCTTCTCATTTTGATCATATATAATAAACATCCCTAAAATTGGAACACACAAGATAAGAATAGATTATTCCTCATTCTTGTTATTAATGTAAGCATTTATTTCATAACACACTTCACTTATATTATTTTTCTCCCTTTGTTCAAAGCACACTTGTTACATTTTAAATTTATATCTTACTCTTTTCTCTGAGTCATTTTCATATTGTTTATCTACCTTTCAAATTAGATACCTTTAAACCCTGGATTTTATTAGTGCTAGCTTACCTTTCATAGTGCAAATCTCATGATCATGTTTTATAAAGATGCTAGTATTCAAGGTCAAATTGCTAGTGACATCCCTTGAACTACTTCAACTCTATACATTCTAGGGTTTGGTCCTTATCAGTAACATATCATTATTGTGATGCAACTTTACTCCCTTAGTTTGAAATTCAAACTTTGGATCTCATAAGTTTTACTAAAGTCTTCCTTATCTTATCACTGGAATTTCCTTTCTCTTAATTGGACATTCAGATAAATTATATTCTCAATTTACCTTGCTAGGGTTTCATCATCATATTGTGTGTCATTATTTCATTCACTTAGACGTCTCTACTATGGTAGTTATGCATCATATATGATTCATTTTCTAAATTATGCATTTGTTCTTATTTTAGGAACTAGTTTGTTAGTCTACAAAGACTTAGAATCCAAAGGTAGTATGTATGAATGTATTAAACTTTATAATAAAGACATACATTCCATACTCTCAATTATGTCATGAAATCCTCATTCCTTAATCACGGTCATCATTTCTAACATTTCTTTTGATTCAACTAAGTTTCTTGTCCTAGTCTTATTATTTACATATTCATCTGTAACTCTTCTGAAGGCTCTTTATTTCTATGTACTTATTGTATACTTAACTCTTTTCTTCTATTTTCCCTTTGCTATGAAGTACATACAAGTATTTTACTCTATTACATGATCCATTCCATGGTTGACTCTTACTATCTTATCCCTTACATACTTTTCTCATATCTTTTCCATATTCTCATATTTAGAGTTCATATAATACTAATCATTTAATTTAATTTGAACCTTATATCGTGTTCCTTTATTTCCAGTTAAGGATTAATCATATGAGGCCCCAACGTTGGGTCTCTGATATCAGTTCCAACTAATTCTTAGCTGTTCTGATCTTTCCCTTATATCTCAACATCTTAGTGTATGTACATTCTCACTATGATGCGGGTCTAATTATCTAGAGTCTACTTGATACAAAAAATATAAATAATAAATAAATCACTTCATGACACACAACAATATAAAAGAATCATATTTATTCTACAAACTGAAAATCTAAATTCATACATATAAGAACATTTATAGTGATCTCCAATCAAATAAGAAATATAAAGCTAGAGTTGTATCACATCCTATGTTTAATCTCTTACTCCTACATTAATTTCCAGTTTCTTAACCCTAATATTTCAAGGGTTTCTCTCTAGCCCATCCTTCCTCTGCATACCTAGCTAGGGTATTTAGGGAAGAATAGACATAGTAGCTTGATACTGGTCAATCTAAGTACTCATATACCTGGCCAGGGTATCTAAATACTCAGACCTCCCAGAGCTAAAGACATATCACTTCCTATCTACCCCACTTATAACTCTATCTTTCTATCCTAATGGTCCCTGACGACACAGCCTGAGCTCTCTACTTGGATCTCATGACCACGTCCTCTTCCTGCATCTACAATAGTATAATAGAACACTTCCTGTTAGAAAATTGCAGTTAGAAGGAAGACACCTAAATCCTAATCATATTGGTCTCTTGTTGTCCCCTGACCTTGACTTAGAGTAACCATGTACTCAACCTATGCTCTGATACCAAAATTGTTGTGACGCCCGGATCCCTGAGCCATCTCTAATGACCCCGAACACTGGGGAGTCACCCTCAGTAAAACACTCTTAACTTTTTTTACTTGATAACTTAAATTCAACTTAAAAGAAAACCATAAAACTCGAATAACATCGAATTGAAATAAAACAGCGGAAGTAACTCATCATTAATCCTATTAGGAGGAAAACCAAACTTACATGTCATATTACACGCTTCTATTCGAAATATGAAGCACAACATATAACTGTAAATTTAAGATACATATTACATTACATCCTCTCTATCTCACCGCATGCCCAAGGAATGAGGGGAAAGGACCAAGAGACCACTAAACCTAACTAAACGCTACTTTCTAAGCATCTGAGTGATACGATCCTTCGGCTTCCTTATGCTGACGCTTACCTGAAAAATGTTTCAGTAGGTTGGTGAGCTACTGGCTCAGTGAATAGAATTTCACCCAACGATTGCAGATAACTCATTTTATTTTTATGTATTTGGAATAAATACAAGAAATACCATACTCAGTAGATCTAAACAATTTAGTTTAAATAATAGGAAATATCAACATTTCATTTAAATAACAACTGATACGAATCTGAACTCAAATCTTTCTTAACTCTTTAACTTATAAGAAACTCTTTGAACCTATACGAACATATTTTAGCTTATGCCCTGATCATTTGTAGTGTACCTACATATGAAGGCTAGTAGCGAACTACGATCTCACCGTACATGACTTAGCTTAAAACAAGGGAAGCTAAGCCTAAAATTGAGTCTGGGTCTGCTTTGCTCGAACCGTCATGTATGATTAAGGCAGCTAAACAGCTGGCCTTTAACTGGATCTCTCCTCTAGGCTGAGTACACAGATGGAGGGTCTGAGACACTCTGTGGGCCTCAACTGGGTACACTCTGTGGGTACCTCTAGGTTACCACCGGGACTTTCGGTTCATGTTGGGTAACCTACTTTTTCTTAGGAGACTTCCTCAAGGGCTTTGTCTCCCCGCACGCTCTGTGGGTGCATTCTGATCCCCGTATACTGGTCACTTCCAGGGTAGATCGTTTCCTCCCTATAGTGCAGACATTCATATGGAATCTACGGTGTTAGGGCACTTATGTCTATTATTTTATTAAATTTAGAAAACTCTTACTATATGGTATCTCGTTCTCATTTATACTTGACTTTGGTATCTCTATGATATCTCTTCAATTTAATCGAATCTTATAACGTAACACGAATACCATTCTAAATTGGACAAGTTGTATACTCAAGTATTGCAGATACTAAGAGATTCAACATATAAAGCATGCAGGCATATTTCAAGTTCTTGAAGAAACCAAATTCATATCTGTGTTGAACCGTTCAACTAAACGATGTTAACTAATAACTAAATGTGGAAGCAATCATCATTAACAGCGGATTACTAAAAATCACTAAGAATAAAAACCATTTGCAAAGAGATCCATTCTCAGGAAAACTCTTTCATCAAGAACCACAGTATTATAATAACATACTGGTTTACATTGTACATTCCTTGTATCATTTCCTTTTGAGGAATACAAATTCCACAAATGCTTAATCAAAAGCTCAAGTAACCACATCCTCGAGGCATTCAAGCCAAAATATCAGACCAATTATAAAAACACTATTTACTGACTCCTAGGACCTGGGAGTACAGAGATGACACATAGGACTCTCTATATACATGACAACTAGTGTCTCCATCTAGAGTGTTACTGTTGTCCCTGTTGTTGTTGTTGTTGCTGCTCTTCCCCTGCTATAGGGTTTCTGCCTCCTCGTATGTGTCTACCTAAAAATGTTGGATCCCATGGGGGTGAGACAATTTTTAAATTGCCCCAGTGAGAGATATAACTCCCCACCAAAAACATTGTTATTGCAGTTTAAATGAAATAAACTAAACAGTGGATTCATATATTCAATAGCAGTTAATTCACTATCTATGCAGATTAGGGCAACATTTCTATTCAAGCTTATTAGCTATAAATTGATAAAGCTGGATGTCTAATTTCAAATATGGAATTGAAGAACATGTATAACATTTGTGTAATTAAAGACATACTACGTAGGATAACATCACCTAGTGATTCTCATATTTCAATCTTATGTAAATATGTTACACGGTTGTTTACATTTTACACGCATAGCTTAAGCCCTGAGGAGATGAGGTATACCACTCATACTCGAACTGACCACGATTACACGATTATGTTAGGCATCGATACCACACAAGGTTAATGGAAGAGCCGGATTCCATGACCTCATCTGTCTTGGTCAGTTCGAGACTATCTGGCAGAGACATCATGTGTCAACTGCAATTAGCTTGCCATGGTATAATGGCATCTTCGCTGTAGAGTTATAGCCCATAGCATATACTCTCTTCAGGATATGGTTTGTAACCAATGCCTGGTACAATAATGAGGAGTTATGGCCCGTAGCCATACTCATATTGGGGTATGGTCCGCAACCAATTCCATACATAGGACATAGCCTGCAGCCATTCCCATGGGGCATAAGGATATGTTTGCCCAATTACCCCCACATATTCAAATATATGCATTCTGAGTTTTTAACTTGTTTCACCATTCATCAAATTCTGACGTTGATGGATCTATGATTAGGGCACTACATGAATAGATTTAACTTGATTGATTAAGTGCATTACCATATTCTTTTAGCATCAGCCAAGTTTTCAAACACAACTTATTAGGACAAATGCTACAAAGATATATGTACGATTTTCATCAATCACTTCTCAATCTTTGTAAGACACTGGGATCTCAGTCCCTCATTTCAATACTGGGAATTCTCATCCCTCCACAATCTCAATATCATAATCATATGATTCTGGGTATTCAAACCCTTAGCTCCTCACTGAGCATTGTTACCACTTTTCTAATAACTATCACTTTCAGGTCATCTGACCAAGGTAAACATGATACTTGCTATACAAGCATCTCACATGGCACTTGAGGCTCATTAACCCTCTTGTTACGTCTCACTAGGCAACAAGGCATATTATGGCACACAATGCCTTAATAAACAATCTCAATAATAAAGCAAAATAGCTCATACCTGGCTATGTTCATCATCTCCTGATACCTGCATGGTTAGTACAGATGACAACAGTTACATTAATTACATATCAACACCATGCAAAGCAAGTATGATATCACTGTTCAAGGGAAACACCACTATTCCCTTACCAGGGTTAGGGTTTCCCATTTCATGTCATTATGGGATACTCATCCCATTGCCCAGATCAGGGTTATGGTTTATCACCATATCACCCAAAAGGGTTTCATACAACATTACATAGCATTACCCTGTGTTTGAGTTTCCATTTCACATCAAAGCATTAGGGTGTCACATAACATCACCCTAAATTAGGGTTCCACATAATATCATCCCAGATTAGGGTTTACGTTCAATAACCCACAATTAGGGTTTACTATTCATCCCAATTAGGGTTTCATATTCCATTACCCTTAATTAGGGTTTACTATTCATTTCAATTAGGGTTTAATATCCAACTACCCATAATTCGGGTTTCCATATCATCACCCTTAATTAGAATTACAACATTACCATAGATTAGGGTTTCATTCAGAATTGCCTTGAATTAGGGTTTACTATTCATCCCAATTAGGGTTTCATTCAATTACCCATAATAAGGGATTCACTATTCATTCAAATTAGGGTTTTGCATTTCATTACCCTAAATTAGAGTTACCCATGTCATTTCCCTTAATTAGGGTTACTTTATTACCTTAGATTAGGGTTTCATTCAAAATTGCCCCAAATCAGGGTTAGGGTTCATTAGCCTTCTCGATTAGGGTTTCATGATCTCTTTTCTAACTATCATACCCTAAATCTCCACATGAATCATACTCATGTGTGAATTCCTCTCTATCATCCTCTCAACTTGATTAGGTTACTTCAACCATCCAATCAAGTACATACAAGTATGATTGTCATAGTGTACTGAATTATAGCTTTCATAAGCAATTAGGGTTTATATCTTTACAGGTACTAATCACCTAAGTACTTTAAGGATTCAACCTTTGTATCTATCATGGATTGACATTACTATCAATCATTGGATCAATGGAACAATCAACACCTTCAATTTCCAAATGATTGAATCATAATTGATCACCATTCGATTTTGAGGTTTCAACATCAATCAGTTTTGAAAACCGTTTGGTCACCAAACGGTTTTGAAACCGTTTGACCTCCATTTGGTTTTGAAACGGAATCACCCATTCGACCTTGAAATTGAATCCATCCATTCGGTTTTAAAATTGAATCACCCATTCAGTTTGAAGTGATTTATCCAATCAAACTTGGGTACAATTACCTATTCAATCTTGTGTATGTTACCCATTAGGTATTGAATAGATTTAGGCATTTTGTCTTGAATGGATTTACCCATTCGATCTCAAACTTAATTGACTATTCTGTTTTGAAACCGAATCACCCATTCGGTTTAGAAACCAAATTAACCTATTCAATCTTTGCAAACCGTTTTCCCGTATCAATATTTGAGGTGAGTGCTTTTGATGATTTCATCATCATCAACCTTCATCCCTACGAAATCTACATCCATTTCCAAGGAAATTTCATCAATTAATCAAAGGTATTACAAGAAGAACAATTGAATCAATTGAATTGAGAAATTAAGTTCAATAACAATGATTAAGGGTTCAAGTTATATAACCTGCCTTCAATTGAGCTTCAAAGCTTGGAGCTCCACATCAACAATGGTGGAAGAAGCTTTCTCACTTCACAAGGTTCGTTCCTCAAGATTTTGAGTGAAAAGGATTGGCTAGAATGGAAGATGGAGTGAAAAGGAGAAGAATTTATGCATTGATTTGTGATTTCCACCATGAAATCAAGATGAAGGAGGTTCAATAAGCTTACCAACATGTTGGGGTTCGTTATCCTATTTCTCCTAAGATCCCAAGGTTGTTTTGAAAGAAAAGGGTTGAAGTGAATTCGAAATTCCCCTTTTGCTCTATGGATAATTGAGCTTATATGCAATTTTTATTAAAAATTCAATTAGGAGAGAGAAAGTAGGAATTATCCCCTCCAATTCCTTGCCACTTTCCCCCTCTCCTTCCTTAGAGACGAGGCTATCCTCTTTTTCTCTTATTCTTCTCTATTATCCACAATTTAAAGATAAACAAATTAAGCACCTTAAATCATATAATACTAATATCCCATTTTTAGTGGATATTTCTTTTTCTTATAATAAGGTGAGTGGAGTTTTCACCTCCTTAGGATATTTCCGTGCCTTTGAAAGGCACACGGACGTCCACACATATCTGAATTCAACCATTTCAATTTTTTTTGAAGGGCAAACCAATTAATATATTTATTTTTGCATTAAATTGAATTAGGGTTTCAATTATGCTTAAATCTTGATTATTTTTATATCAAGATTCTCTATCCTTCAAAGAGATACAAATGAGACGCCCCTCTCATTTTTCTTTGCTCCACATGATCCCAAGAAACATTAGGGACCATTTGGAAGTGGTAATTTGCGTATTGAACCCTAGGTTTTGGGTAATTTGCACATTACACCAAAACTAGGTTTTAATGCACAAACATTGATTTATCAGCTCTTTCTTGGTATTCAGGCCATCACAATCCATACCTCTGCATCATATTCACTCTCATGATGCTTCAACACATGAGGAACATTTTAGCATTCAAAATTTGCAAATTAACCCCTCAACTTGGGTAAATTGCACTTTAGTCCAAAGCAAACACAACATTATTTCAACATTGTTCAAAAAGGACTAAAATTTGAAATATAAGTTCCTCTTGAGCCTTAATAACTCTTTCAAAAGATAATAACAAGCCTATAATCACTTTTATTAAACAAAACACCTAGGGTTAAAGCATAACCCAGGTCAGGGATGTTACAATATCCCCATGGAATTTATTGAGAAATCAACATTATATGCATGCAGGCAGACTAAAATTCTTAAATAAATAGAAATCATATCAAATTGGCACATATACGCTGAAATCATACAAACGGTCATCGTAACATGCTAACAAGAGTTATTTACTCAATATATATGAAATTGTCGGTAACACTTGTAAATTATCTAAAATTCCTCAATAATCGTGCACATCAACCTGCATTATGGATTGAGCATCACATAACTCAATTAAGGATTAATTTACTTGTCATGGCAAGATTCAACATATAAACATACGTAATAACCCAAAACTTAAACTATGCATCACATAACTTAATTAAGTTTATAATTACTTATCATGTCACAAATTATTAATATTAATTGAAATTTCAAATGAGTTCTTGAGTTGAGCATCTCATCACTCAAATAAGAGTTAAATCATTATCATGGCACGAGTTATTATTAATAATCAAGAATTCCTAATAATATCTTCAAGTAGCATGTCAATTTGAGTAAATATTAAATAATTCACATTAAATATGACATAGAGCGTGCATCTAGGTTTTCTTTGAATATTTTTCACATCATCATCATTTCTTTGTAATCGTGCATCATTTAATTTATTAAAATCGTACAGTCGGGGTTTATACCCAAACGATCCAGTTTTTGGTCGTGCGATACTAATTTTAACATTTAATAGAGTAAATTAGGTTCCATCAATCGTGTAATTTCACTAATTCACATTGCACATATCAGTCAACTAATTAGCGTCATACAAGCGTTAATAATTAAAATGTGCAATACAAAAATTGGGCATTGTCGACACTGCCCGACACCTACGTAAATGCTAACATTTGTAACAACAGCGATTCCAAATGAATTGTCTGATTATTCAAGTTAATTCGTGTGATTGGGAGTGAGATTCTACGCACCGTGGTTCGATGCATCCATATTCAACTGGAATTGCGTCCAGGGGGTTGTCTTCAACCTCGGAATAGACCCAATTTTTGGACCTGTTGCATACAATAGTTGTTTCCCATGAACAGGTTGAAGAGGAGCTCACCTAGGGGCTGAATCGAGGGCTAACAACTACAGATTCATGCTTAGGAAGCTCAGACGAACTCAAGGGCACCGTTATCTTGGTGTTTCCCAGGCAGATTTGTCCCTGGCCGCACCTGCTGTTGCTAGTAGCAGCTTCTTCACACTCAGGTTGAGGGGAAGCTAGTTGGGCATTGATGCTCGCAGCTAGGGATGCAGATTCGGGTCTAGGCCTCAAGGCCGGAGCTATGGGCACCATTTTTGTGGTGTTACAAGTGCCAAATTACCCTCTGGCCGGGTCGTGCTACTGCTAGGGCCACCACTAGGGTGAGGAAGAAGGAAAGAAATGAAGAGAAGAAGACGGAGGGGATTGGGTGTTGCTAGAGATGGGCTACCAAGCCCTCAATCGACTGCCCGCTCCACTCCTCTGTTGCAGGTCGATCAACCTACTGTGCGCCGCTTGAAGCGGTTCTATGTTCTATCGTGGGAGGAAAAATGATAAGGGGGAAGGGAAAGGAAAAAGGGTTAATAAACAATGATTTGGAAAATTGCAAAACCAGTCCCAAAAAAGAAAATGTCATAACTTTTGCCTCGTAGGTCCAATTCGACTGATTCTTTTTGTAAAATTCCAAGCACGAAATCTACTACCTTCTCAAGGCAAGAAATCATGCCAATAAGACTGTAACACTGGATCAAAGCACCAATTGCATCTTGTGTACTTAATTCAACTTAATTAACTTAATTAACTTATTAATGTTGTGATTATCATACTTACTAGTTAATTTTAGTGTGGGTCATAAAAAAATTTCCATTGAGAGTAGGGTAAAACCCACAATCGATTGTTCATTTAAAACAAGACATCCATTGACAACAAGTAGGCTCCTTAAGTTGATCATATAAAGGAAACCGTCTAAATCACATTATTAGAACCAACATATTACATTAGCCATCATTCCACTTTATTGGAGCAATAAAAATTAGATCTTGACCATTGGGTCAAGTTCATATGTTAAAACCATCAATTACAGTATAAGCCCAACCATTGCATCAAGTGACCCAAGAAACCATTGGTATAAGGCTTAATTGATGCTACAACTATAATGCTTAGCTCACCATAGGTTGTAGAGACCTGATCCACCATCATTAGTGACCATTAAGTCACTATAGGTTGTTAGATCAACACTATATTCATGAATTATCATCAAATATGAAGCTAATGTCATCATTGATTGATAACATCAGTAGGGTGCTTAATGGTTGATCATTAAAATTATAATTGATCTAAAACCTGACCTAAGGGCGTGACCATAGGTTTTCACCATCATCTGACACCTTTGATCCCCACCATCAATTTTCATGAAGACAACACCATAGGGTTGTTGCAATGGTACCATCACCAGGTCATGGGTTTATAAAAGAAATCAGCTTAAAACCCTAAATTTGAGCATTGGTTGATAGGTGCTTAGCACCATAGGATGTCAAACCATACTAATCCAAGTCATATTATACCTTAGGAATAGTGTACACATGATCACAGATTCATCTAGAACTGAAATCAAAATAGATAATATTATAAAAATTGAAATCCAAGTCAAGCATAGTTTTTTAGTGCATGGATCATCATTTTCAAGCAAGAACATGATCTAGAAAGCTTATGGTAAGCAATAAACATGGAGCAAGTTATGAAACTTACCTCTAATGAGAATATAAAATCCCAAATAGAAGAAAACTATAGTAGGTAGGGTAGAAAATCCAACATAAGTTGTGAACTCGTCCATCTAGCACCTTTCTTCATCAAATGAGCAAACCCTAACATAAGGAGTAAGAAAGGTAGGGTTTTAGAGCTTCAGAACAATTTCTACCATGGAACAACAAGGCTCCGACCTAGAGAAAGGTAGGAGGAAGGATAACAAAGAAATAAATGGATCAAATAAGTGGATTCTTACTCTTTTAGGTCAAGACCACTAGAAGGAAGCTTTTCAAACCCTAAAAGGAAGTCAATTGCAACCCTAGATTCTTTTTCCAAGAAGATTCCCACTTTCTTCTTCCTTGAATAGGAAATTCACAGAATCACAGAGGGAGAATGAGGTTTTCAGAAGTAGGGAAGTGGTGTAGAAAAAATGGCTCGTTTTTGTGCTTAGGCATAAGTATATGAAACTTTAATATAAAGAAAAAGAAAAACTTGAAGTTCTAGTATCTTTCCAAGTGTCCATGGCCTTAAACTATTAATAATATAAAAGAACACGCACAAGAAGCTCCCCCACCATCCATAGAAACATGATTATTCCTCATTTCTTGAATTTCCAAGCAAAAAAAATAATTAATAAGTTGTTAGCTACTAAAGGTAGCTCATCCATGAAGGGGTAAACCCTAAAATACCCTTGGAGAAAACACCTTCAAAAAAGGATTAAATAGGTGCCCCATGGCTCTACAAGATTAATAATGATGATAAAATATCCAAGGAACATAATGAAAGTGATAAATTGCAAAGAAAACCTCTCAATTGGGTAAATTGCAGAAAAATCCAAAATGTGCATAAAATTGCATAACTTGCTCAAACAACATCCAAATTGGACCAAATTTGAAACTTAAGCTTGTCTTATGATTTCAAAGCATATCAAAAGCTTATATTAGGGTTATAAGAATTCATTTATGATAATTAAGCTTATTCCACTCATTAAGTAAGTTTAGGGGCCTTATAATCTTTATCCAAGTTTATAAATAAAAAATTTAGGGATGTTACATGGAGGATGGCTTGGATCCATCAGATATCTTAGGGTAGGAAATAATATATTTATACATGTTTCAAAATTGTATGGGTATCTTATAGAGATATTTCCGAGCAAAATAATTTGAACTGTGGGATTGAGTCATTTATGGAATATAACTCAACCAAAAAATGAATAAGAGGACAATATGTTGGATTAGGTCTTTCTTATCATGAAAAATCTCTGGTTTTTATTGAAAATAATGATAATAAATATACATAGAATTTAAAATAAATATTTTAGTCAAGATAATTTTGCTGGGCAATTTACGTAAAAAGGCATGTAAAGATCTAAATTTAAAGAGAATACTGTGCTTCTGTTCAACATACCTTGTATATAAAAACTTCTGAACAATAGAAAATGGACGAAATAACTGGATTGAATAGGAGAAAAATATTAAAAAAAAACAAAATAAATAGAATGAAATATATTACTAACCAAAGGATGAACTTGATCTTAATCTTTGAATGAATAATTAAAATCGGTTGCCACGAAATGTTGAAAATAAACTAGCCTCCTAACTTTAATCTTTTGTCTCACTCACTACGAAATTCTTCCTTCACCATGGTTGAGAACCCTAACACCATTTTTTGGTTTGTATATTTTTTTCTAAACTATAAGTTTCCTTTGTATTATTTGGCTTATTAAAATTTCAATATTATATAGGTAATTTATGTGTAAAGCATATTATGGTATTCCTGTAGACAATGTTATATTTGATGCAATCGAATTCATTATACTTAATAACCATCCCGATTCATTAATCTATTTTGCATCTCAAATTCTCAAGGGTTCAAATCTACTATTCTGGGTTTACTATCCCAACGGATAGAGAAATCCTAATTCAGCAATTCCACCAATTTCTCCTTTCAAACCCTAACTCTCCCTCTCTCTCTAGGATTTCATTTCTCTGGAATGAATTATGAGTTATGAGAGCTCCTAGTGTGTTAGGTTGACCATATAGAGAAATTGGGCTGCTTGGGTCAGTTGCACATTGACCCCTCCCTCACTATATTTTCTCTTATTTCAGCTGAATTTTCTGTAATACACATGTTATTGTAATCCATCTACTGAATAGCTAACAGATCCTCCAAAAATTTTGAAAATTTTATATGTTGTTTATGATTAAGTTATAGATCGGAAGTTAAAATTTCAGATCATTTTGAGTTACTAATAAATAAATAAAAATCAAATACTACACTATTATATTGCAGTCAGCAACATGGTCGATCGAGTTTTTCCTTCACAAAACTCGACCAACACCCTCTCTGGAGAGATCAAAAGTCATAAAAAAATTATTCCAATTTAATAAGGTGTCTATAATTGAGTTTATCAAGTAAAATTAAAATTTGAGATCAATTGGATATACCAATAAAAAGTCAAAATTCAATTATAACACTGCTATATCAATCTAAAAATATGATTAGTACAGGTCAGAATATTCTCCAAAAATTATGATATTTTTCAATAGTGTTCACATTTAAGATATACAAACCATATCGGAATTTGAATTCAATCAGAGTTACAAATAAAACACTAAAAATCATTTAGTGAGACTCTATACTTATCAAATTCTGTATTGATATATCATCAAAACCCTAATTTGGGCCGATTAGGGTTTGCAAATCTTAAAGCTTAATTATGTGAATCAAAGTATGATTATATTATCATTATATTTAAAACATCAAAACTTAAAAACCATCAATAATCAAAATTTAAACAATGATCAACTTAGTTAAGCATACAATCATCCAAGTAAACCCTAATTTCAGCCGACTAGGGTTTATATTTCTCAAACCCTAATTTTTCAAAGTAAAAGCACATATAAAGTTCTTATTAGGTTTAAAAATCTTAATTGAATTATCATCATTAATTAGATTTAGGCAATGATCGATCCAATTAAGCATGTAATCATCAAGGTAAACCCTACTTTACCAATTAAGCTTAGATGTGGTCCTAACATTTACAATAGGCAGACTTATCCTATAAAAACCTTAGTGGTGCTATAATCCAACTATATTATTCCTTAGTTTGTCTTACAACTTTCTTTCAGGGCCGATTCCACCCAATTTTAGTGTCTCTGCCACAAACCTAATTGCATTCAATGTTTCCTATAATAGATTATCAGGTGAGAATTCTGCCGATGCCCTTGTTGGTTCTAAGACGTTGCAACATCTATGACTGCAACATAACTTTTTTCAAGGGGTCATTCCTACATCACTATCCAAATTGAAGGATCTTCTTGCCTTAGATATGTCTAATAATCAATTCACTAGGACCATTGAGCATATTTTGGGTTCCTGGTCTTGATTATTGTAAACATTTTTTGTAACCTTCTTCAAGTGTCACTTTGCAAATTCTAGCATCTTCAACCAATTAAGTTATTCATTTACTATGGGATACGATGTATTATAATTTGTTGTACTCACTTTACACCAACCCAGTGATTTTCATGGAAACCATATGAGGGTGAGAACAATATGAGGAAGAAAATATCATGGATAAAATCTTCATGACACTATTCTTATCATATTTAAATGTGTCTATAAGTGGGAGATACACACTCCATGGAAAGCCTCTCATGGGAAAATGAAAAGTGTTGATTCCTCAAAGTCACTAGTGTTGATTAGGATTGCTCAGAGCAGTGATATTATGCTCATAAAAAAGGATGAAAAAGATAAATTAGAGGGGTGCATATAAGTTCTCTAACTGAAAACAATAAACCAGAGAGGTCTAAACTTTAATGAATTGGGATCATGCTATACATGGACATTACTCAAGAAGGTTTTGGCTGCTCAAAGTAAAATTTCTTGGATTTGGTGGGTTTGGATCTGTGACACCCAAAGTGGATAGATTAACATTTATTTTCCTTTTTTAGTGTATATAATAATTAATTTGACAATGAAGCACTCATGTCACTAATCATACATCATTCATTGCAGAAATCACATGTAATTAAAATACATGTGATTTTCATGTCTACAATTTATGTAAATCTATGTAAAAATTGTTGCATATCTTTGTCGCCATTTGGAAGGATATATTGAATAGCAGTTATAATTCCAAAAATTGTGTATCAAATTTTCCATTTTTATGCAATTGGATACAAAGGCTAAAATATTAGTACTCGTGGATGTCAATATAAGTACATGCTTAAATTTTTCCTTTGGGTGTCGAGGAAAAATATGACATCTAATTTCTATGATGTGTCTTCCAATTCCATGGTCAAAAACGTCAACTATCAGTCCTCGTACACGTCACTTTAATAGTCTTGTAAATATGAGGACCCTTTTATTAGAATCATTTTACTGGTAGAAAAATAGTTTTTGATATACTCTACATTTGTGTTTTATTGCATACACAATTTCAAGTTCCAAACAAACAAAACAACTCAATATTTAAAAATAATCATAAAGAACCACAATGCAAAACTAGGGCTAATGGCGATGGATGAGGAATTAGTAATGGATGTCTTGGAAAGATAGATGAACAAATGATTAGTGGCTGAGGTGTTAGGATAGCAATATCTAGGAGTTAGTTGAATAACAACAAGCTTATCTCCTCCTTTTTATTCAATTTAATGACTGTCTGTATTCACCTCACCACTACTTTGTACACGTCTTCTACACATTGAAAGGTACTAATTATTGTCTCCTCTCCCTTTACATTTGCATTTGTACTTATATCTATCTCTCTTACTCGAGGCCGCCTACAGAGGCAAGACAGGATGGGTTCATTAAAACATACTTACCTTCTCACATCTCTCCCCCCATTCAGACTGCTATCCTAATGAGGAAAAGTGGACGGACACATCATGTGCAGCCTCACCAAACATAAGTATCCGGGCAATAGAAGTGATGTCACTTGTCATGTGATTTACAAAATAGACTTTTTGTATTATTGCTTATGTAAAAGTCATATAAATCTCATACAAAGTGTACATATTTTGTCCACTTCCCAACAAAATGCACTTGTGATATTCTAATTCATCATAGATTATGAAAATCAAGTAAATTTATATTTTTATACATTTTTAATTCTCTTCATTTTTTCCCAAAAAGAAGTGTTGTCACCCTATTTCTCCTAGTATAGATTCATTCTCAAATACACACGTATTGTACGTACATTTACTGATAATTTTTATTTGTACTATACAGGACGTACAATACATGATGTATAATACATGACATACAGTACGAGATGTACAACAATATCATCATTTATCAAAATTGTGTAGAAAAAATACATTACTAATAGACACAATGTACAAGAATAATAGTACTAATCAAATGCATTACATTCATAAATCACAAAAAGTACCTCAAACATTATAACTGAAGACATGTCTGGCGCCCTTGCGACCTAGAAAAGTTCCACCGTAGACACTTGTGTGTGGCAAGGAGTGCATTGTAGCATCGCCAGCAGCGGTCACAGAGAGCCATCATCCTACCGTAGGGTGACGACCTTGAACCTGACCAATATAAGCTTGGTGGGGCAGGTCGCCCCTTCACTCTAGAACCTCTCATTTCTCAACGACCTCTACCTTGGTCATAACAGATTCCACAACATCATACCCCCAGAGGTAGGTATGTTATCAAAACTTCGCCATCTTGACATGTCAATGAATTCCCTAGGGGGCAAAATTCCACTAGCCTTGTGCAATTGCTCGAGCTTGGAGGATGTCGACATGTACAAAAACAAACTCAAAGGAGACATTCCCAATGAACTCTTCACTGGTCTCCTAAGTCTCAAGAGCTTTCAAGTTAGTACAAACAACTTGACAACTTCTATCCCTCCCCAATTGGGTAACCTCACATCCCTCACAACACTTAGCCTGAGTATCAATTTTTTAAGAGGGAAAATTCCAAAAGAGATTGGTTGGCTCTATAGGTTGAATTTCCTAGACTATGATTCAAACTCCCTCTCAGGTGAGATTCCACCTTCAATTCACAACCTTTCCAGTCTTATAATACTAGGCCCGACAAGCAATGGCTTCACATGTCCTCTTCCTTCAGGTTTAGGGGATGTGCTTCTTCCCAACATTCACTATCTAAACATGTACGTGAA